>QXVZ01001646.1:0-74260 GCA_008931825.1 Phallusia fumigata
TTAGTTGTGTGTATTACCGCATAATAAACGATTCATTTCGTAACAATGACCGATAATACATCAAACAATAGAAAATTGCATTCGAAGTTAAGACAGTGACAATCGCGTTGGCGCTTGAAGTGTATTTGGTAACTTCGAAAAGGGAAATGAGGTTGCAGACCCCTAACATCCCCTGGATAAATCCCTGTTACTGATTTGCAGGCTGGGAAAATACAAGGTTAATTTCAACAACTAAATATTTCAGATCACATCTATGTCACTGGANGAATTTAATTAAAAATATCTCTACCATTTTAACTTGTATCTAGATAATTTCATAATCTTTAATTTTACATGTGTGGGGAACCATGCATTTCTATGCTTAGAAAAAACGATCATGTCTTTAAAAGCTTGGGTGACCATTGTAAAAAATGTAGTGAATGTATATTATTTTTAAATTGAGTAATAGTGCATGTGGAATTGCAATTTGGTGGAAGCCACCGATCTTGTTTTTACTGAAGTCCTCTGTGTTCTGCAACGTTTTTACCAATGCTTGTTAAATCAAGTTGGTTGTATGGCATGAAATACATTTCCTAAACCCAGTTTAATATATGTCAACACATTTCTTTGCTGTAACGTTGTACAGCCGATTCATCCACTGGGACAAAAGAGAGTGTTGAGGAAAGTGTGGCATCATCTGGAGGCCTAGAGGAAAGTGCTGCTGCTCATTTTGCAGCTTCACAGAATCGAACAATTATGCCTGAAGTGGAGGTGGTAACCGGTGAAGAGAATGAAAAGAATGTTCTTCAGGTATTTTTTTATTCAAAGAATATATTATCCTTGCTCTGTGTTCATTTAGTGAATTCAAGTCTCAACCTTGGTTTCCTGTATGCCCTTTTTAGCTTTGGTAAAAAATAAAATGGAACTGCAATACAGGCAGTATACTAGAGGGGTAAATAAAAACATTTGGGAATCTATTTTAAGGCACTTCAACAAAAAAACATAAAACTATATTGTTCTGTCCTTAAGTTGCAGTTCCTTTTTGCAGATGCAATGCAAGTTGTACCAGTTTGAAGCAGTTTCACAAAACTGGCTGGAACGTGGTGTTGGTATCTTGCATTTGAATGATGGAAATTGCTCTGATGATGACTTACATTTTCAATCCCGTTTGGGTAAAAAATTAGGTTGTTTTTATTGTACCAAGTAAATATTGAATAACTTCTTTGCAAAAAGAGGTTGAAAGACAGCTTTTCTAACCGTGGTTTTCTTGAGTTTGCTTGTCACAGCATGACCCCTTATCAGAACAATTTCATGTATACTCAGTCATGCGAACACATGGAAGCCTGCGACTTGTTCTCAACACCAAAATTTGGGCTCAAATGACTGTGGACAAAGCAAGCAAGAAGTCAGTGCGTGTTTCCGCTCAAACTGGCGACGGCAAAATTGGAGTCTTCCTCATAACGGTATAATTATCGCATAATCATGCACTTGCTACTTGTATTTACTCTAACACAACTTAAACACCAACAGGCGGCGATCAACGACGCAGAGCAGATATACAGGGCGTTGGAATACAGGATTCTCCACCAAAAACAACTGGAGGACAAGCGAAAGGAACTGGAAGACAGTGTTGCCCCGACAGACAGTGTTGTTACACCCGGCAGCGTCCCAGCTACAACGTGTGACAATGATGCCAATGGCGATAGTGAGGAGCAGCCAACACAACCAGAACTCTCAACGGAATGTAAATCTGCCACTTTCTGCAACAGCCAATCGCCCACAGCCGCCGTTTCCGAACTGAACGACCAAAAAAGCGCACCGCCCAGCGAAGGTGCCGTCAAAGTCACTGAAAAATCAAATGCCACTGAAGACCAAACCGCCGATGTGACAACATAAGTTGCCTAGGGTACTTACGGCGTATGTTTGTGCCACTTTGCCAGCTTTTCAAGTAACAAAACTTTCCTCCTGTTGCCTGAACGTTCCCTTTTTGTGACTGACTGTATTTAAGGGCGCTCAAGGCCCAACACGTTCTGACAATGTTCTTTGATTTGTTTGCGGATTGTCACAACTTTGACGCTATGTGTTTGTGCGAGGCCGTTGTAAAAGGGCCCTAAAAACGTCTAAAGGCGTCAGTGAAACACATTCTGGTGTACAATAACATGTATTGGGTTAATTTATATTTATGTTCAAGCAAAGTTTCCAAACCCTAATATGACATACCCTCTGAATTTTCCTGTTCTAAATGTTGACCAAAGAGCCCTCGCATTTTTACTTTTTTTCTTCTTGGCGCTAGGGCTGTCCTGTTGGCCTACCTTGCCACAACCGAGGACTTAGCGAAATATCGTCTGCGGCCAGATTTCTCGTTACCATATTACACTTGCATCATATTTCAACGTTCACTGCAGCATTGTTCTGGATCTACGTGTCTCTACTTCCTGATGGCCATATACAGTAAAACAGGTTGCATTATGCAAGCCTCAACGTTTCGAACTTCATCCATGCTGGCACTCGACCTTAAAACCTATCCTACAGTTGTGGTCGATTTTTTTCACTTTCCGCCGCTCTATAACTTACTGTTTATTACAAACTTTCCGTAACTGCGAACGACTGCGCATATATGAAGAACATCAGAACACAAGAGGGAGAAAAGGTCGGTTCAGCTTATTCGAAATAGATTCCGTAGACAGTCGCAGTTGCCCACAGCGATTTGCCTTCGTAAAACGCACAGATCCAGTTGTCTCTCTTGTCATCCCAAAGACACCGACTGCCCACCCGAATTCCCTGATCCTGTAGTTGACCGATGTGCACAAGGGCTACAATTTTGTGCCTGTCAAAATTTCATGTAAATGATTCAAATTGAGGTGAGTGCCTTGTTTTGATAGCTTGACCAGTGTGTGGTGCTCTTAGGCTAAACCACAGTCTTGATCACTTACTAGCTATCATCGTTAATGCTGAATAATTCCAAAGGTTATGGTAATGTTGGCTTCGTTTTAGAATTTGAACACTTGAACGTTTTAATCGGTAATGACACGTACTAGTTTAATGCTTAGAAATAATGCATGCTTTTTTCCAACGTAAAATTTTTTTAAAACTTCAATTTAAAAAGTTTTCTACAATTTTTAAAAAGTGGTCCGATATTTTACCTTTTGTAGCCAAGATTTTGAACTGCTTTTAGAATTTTGTCGGCAATACTTTTGCATCCTTGTCGACAGCCCGCCACATTGTATTCCATATCTTCTAAGTTATCCTGAACACAAGGGTATGAAAAAGTCATCTCCAACATAAGCTAAAACTGATCACACCATTAAAACTTGCTCTGCGATGGCTTGAACTTTTCCACACTCAAAACGCTGGTCAGGTTCAAGTTTGTACGTATTCTGATAGCGCGTTGAAAGTTTTTTGATGAGAAATGTTTCACTGGTTGGATCTTCCCTGCGCGAAACATTGAATACTACCAGAATATTGCGACTGCTTGCAGTCTGTTAGTGGGGCCTGTCGTTCTTCTTTTTACAATGACTTCCCAAAAATTGCAAGAAAACAATTTTGTTGGAAGTTGGTCAGAATGTTAATGCCAAAAGTCCAATACAAGCAATGTTTTTGCAGCACATACTTTACTCCGTTACGTTGTCACATCAATTAAATATATTTAGTACTAAAATTAAATGAACTAAAATTAAACAGTGTACGCAGTGCTTTGAGCCCATGCAGAGGCGAGTAAGGCTTTGCTTACACTGGCAGTCTTACCCGAATGTACGTGTGCTTGACCCTACTGGATTGAGGCGAGCAAGGGATCCATCGAACATGCTGCCTCTTCGCTTCATTGAGGAATTCATTACGCTCGATATTGGATTTGTCATTCTTTATAGCAACCAAACGTTTGCACTTGCAAACGGAAAGTATATGCCCAGAAAAAAAATAACACAAGGTAGTAAACAAACAGTTATATTCATAATACAATTACCAGCATAACCAGTCATTATGACAAAACAAAGGCAACGTTTTGGACCAAAAATGTAAAATTAGTCGATTGACAAGGCTATCTCTTGATGCAATACACATGCGTCAGTAAATCAAATTTGTGGCCTGCTCTAATCTTAAACCAATGCCTACTTTTTGAAGGGCTTAAATGTCGGAATCCGAATACATCGTTACTAAACCTGCCTGGTGAATGATTTAGGAAAAACACGGCCGACAAAACGCGCATATAAGTTTACCGTGCAAACTAACTTAGCGCCAGAATGAGTTATTGTCTGTTCGTTGTCGGTTTTGGTTTGTTCAGCTTGAGGAGGCCTATCATGCAGTTATCGAAAACACAACCGCAATATCCATTGTTGCTATGGAACCCATAGATATCAGTTTGTAAATAATCTCTTGAATTTAAAACAAAATTAAACCAGACCAAAAGCAATTGTTGCACAAAAAATGTGGCTGTTTTGTGGTCAAGTAATATTTCCTTGCTTTTCCCAATATGCTTTCTAATCTAAAAGTAGATCAAATTTTTGTTTTTAACGATAACTTTATTTTCCCATAAATTTATCAACCAACGAAAGGAACATCAGATAAACAAAACGATTTTATGGTAACTGTAGCGTCGCCCACCGAAATAGGGGTGACATTAGTGATACGTCATAAATATATTCGGAGTCAATCGGAGTGTAAAGAAGAACGGGAGTTAATTTCTTTGGTATGAAAGAAGACTAAAACTGGTCAAAACGCCTTTACCTTACATTTTCAATAAAATTGGGAGACCTTGGGGTTTTTTTTCGGCCACAAATGTGCAAAGTAGAAAAAATAAATACTAATTAAGAGAAGGGCGGCAATAAACTCAGGAAAGTTCAAGACTTTAAAAAGGGAAAGTTTGTCGTTTTGGGCTGGAGTTATTGGTTGCATCTGTGTCGTGGCCGTGGTTCGCGCTGGGCGCGCCGCGTGGACGTGTAATTAAGACCATTAAAACAGCTTCGAACCATTGTCACAGTGACCAATAGCACTCCGTCTTGATTAAAACAAACGTGTCCACTTCGCAAACTTCACAACGAAGTCCGCCGAATAAGAGGGCAAAATTGCACACAAGTTGAAGATCGCATACAAGCTGCAATAAAACAATACTAGCCTTCGCAGCGTTAACTAAACGAGCGTTAATCACTGGATCCAGAGCCCAAGTGGAATTTGGATACGGTTCTGAGCAAAGACCATCCAGCGAACAGTATGTAAGGCAATGGGATTGCGAAGAGAAAAATAATGTCGCCTGAAGAAAAACTAAAATGTATACATATGTTAAGTACAGTTACAGACGCGTATAGCGGACAGCTGTGCGGGGTGCGAGTAGCTCTAATTGTGGAAAAACTTAGTAAAAAGCACCTGCTGCTACATAAGTAAGAAACTGAACAAATGATGTTTTTGCGCTCCCATACCGCCCTCAGAAATGTGCTGCTGATTTTTGTGACGTTACGATGTGTTATTGGTTGCGAAACTTTTCCGATTAAACGTGGCGCTGGTTTTTAGTCCAAGCAAAAAGGTAACAATGGAATAAACGTGGCAGTGTTCTGCGGGACTACCATAAAAATATGGGCAAAAACACAATGCCGAAAACAGCAGCGGCGAACCACACATGTCAATCGCGAAAAAGGGGAATACGAAAAGACCAACAGGAAGGGAAATTGACGTCAAATTCTCCCAGGGCAACCAGGATAAGTATATAACTTCGCACAAGAGTGAAGAAAAATGCTGAAACGCAGGTAACAGGGCAGGTAAATGCAGATAGATGACTGCGCGTGTGTGTTCGTGTTAGTGTCGCGTATCCTCTGGGCGCACGACAGTCTGCGTGGCACCGCTATTTGCATGTCTTGTCGCGGGAATGCACGCTTGCGGTTGGGGCCACGTCAACCCCAGCACTCGGGGCAGGCAACGCTCATTTTTGAAGAATCCTTCTTGCACAATGTCAAACCCCCTGACATCGCAGCCTCACGACTTTTCCACTTTGCGCTTTGCAACACCTCGTCCTTCGGATTTTGACTTGTCGTCCACGAGCGGATTTTGAAACGGAAAACTGCTTTTGAGGCCTTGGCCGACTGGGACAGGTGTTCCAATATCCTCATCGTCTTCAGTAGCAGAATCACTGGAGGAATCGGCGTCGATCGTCCCTTCGTCGCTTGACTTCGAATGGCCGGTTTGCGAAGGGCTATAAAATAATAATCGTGCTATAGTCAAACATGCATAAAACACCGATGATTGTGCCATTAGGCGAGCATGATAATCCGTGATGACGGGGTTTATTTGACAATTTTGGACAGGGGTTCCCGGCTGTGTCTGACACGTTGCTAACGGCGGGAGAGTATAAAACGCACGATCTTTGGACCACAACCTTCATTAGTAGAAGCCACGTATAAACGGCGGTGCAATCAATCACTTCACGCAATAAAAACTGTCACATGTGCCGGCACGAATAACTGTCGCCTACGTCATCGCCATATTAAGTCTCACCTGCTCGGCATGAGGTTTGCGTAATACTCGCGGTTGTTCGCCAGAGCCTCCATGATTTCTTGTGCATAGGGGTTCACAAGGTCGGCCCATGTTTCAAGTAATGGGTGTACGACAAAATCGATAAACATGACCTGAAAGAAAAAATTAATATTAAATGATGCATTTTAGTGGAAAAATTCCCCATGTCTGTTTGATTTTAAAAAGATTGTAAACCTACGTCACTGGCGAATAATGCTTGTGGTAAGCCACTGACAAACAAATGCTTGTAATGTTTATTCATTCGGGATAATTCGTGTTCGCACACCCACATAAAAATGCAGGACAAACACAAAGTTTTTAGGTGCTTTTATGCATCTGTATCCAAAACTTTTAGTCCAGTTAAGTCATGATTCCTCATGTTACCCATAAATATAGTTAGCTAGAAGACGGAATACAACTACGACAAATTACGGAAAAAGTGACACGGCCATTAAGACACCTTTCCATTTCTTACCTGTGACTTTTCGACAGAGGTGTTGTGGCGGTCGCACATTGGGCTGATCTCGATGCCAGCCTCCCTCTCTACATCACCCTGCATCCAATACTCAGCCATCACTCGTTCATTCCACTGCTTGTACATTTCAATCGGCTTCGCAGGATTGCTGAGGTCAGCACAATGTACCATGTTTTGGAGCACCTGCCCAATAACCTTGTTGTTAATGATTATTTGACGCAGTATAAGTTTACAGGAGGCAGCTGCCTATAGGAATTAAAGTGCTGGATGGACGTGTGTACGTCACGCACCTACGCACTAGCCCGACGCCCGGATGTTCGATATCCAGTACACAGCCCTGAATAATTTAGCGGTTATTTTTCTTGTTAACGAAAACTTCGCATAACTACCTTTGTAAAGTGATCATTTTAAATATCGCACAGGCGAGCATTGTTAAAACTTTTGATAAAAAGTCGTTTTGGTCATATGGTATTCAGAGTTGTACATTAGCTTTGCGCTAACTGAATCTTGGTTTAGAAACACTAAAAATATATGCTAATAGTACCTGAATGCGGTCAGTGTAGTTGTCGAGCATGAGCACACCAGATCGAGCGACTTTTTTCGTTTCCACCATCGTCTTAAGATTAGAGAGCAGCTGCATATGTTTCGACATGTCAGTGGCGAGAACCTTAAACAATATGGAACGTCAGACGGCTTCCGAAAAATCCATACGGTCGGCGAAAAAATTGATTTCTTTACAGCGGTCGCCTGGCCGTAAGGTCTTCGGCACGACTAGCAAGCAAGACAGCGGGACTTACCATATCGATAACCATCTTCCGCAGGCTCTGCCATTGCTTTTGGGTGAAGTTGTCAAACACGCCGCAGTAGTCCTGCTGCATAAGCTTGAAGCCAACGGCGAGGTGATGATTTTCCAGCACAGACTCGTCGTTGTACATCAACGCCAACTCCGTACCTGAGCGCAAGAGGTCGTGATAAAACAGTGTATGACGGGAAACAAGCAGAAATCGACCGATCCCGTACTGGCTGGCTGCCCCAGCCGTAACAAATGTAGTGAATAATTTATGCCTCCACGTCTAAAGGGATTGACGGAACCCTAAACTTTAAACGGGAAGATTCAATCGATGGCGCGCCCGGAGCAATGTGTTGGCAGAGCAATGCGCCTAGAGTCATCGGTCGCGACCTACAAGCTGCTCGCGCGACTTGAAAATCAAATTAGATTTGTCAAAGTGGGCACTTACTGTTATTGCAGTGATACTGGTTGTTCAAACCGGGATGATCGACGTCATGCATCGCGCTCGCCAGCAAGGCAGCCAAGACTTCCAGGTCGGTGAAGACGCTCTGTGAATATAACACCGACATATAAGTACAACTATACGGGCGAGCGAGCGAAGATCACAAGATTACGTCCAGCAGTATCAACAACGGCAAACAGGCCCGGGACACGATCCACTTGCCCACACAAATCAATCGGACACGCGGCGGATAAATGCTATCAGCGAGCAGCATCTGCGGCTGTGTGTTTGCTATGGGAACAGGAACTTACATCGAGAGCGGCTGAGGAGAGCAGAACGTGCACGGATTGTGCCACGTCGCTTGCATGGACGCTGTTGTGGTAGGGAACGTTCCTGTAGTGATCTTCGAGGGTCATCAGGTAGGCGAGAAACTTGTCTTGTGCGATTTTGAACTTGTTGAACATGTCGCGTTTCTGCGAGTTGACAACTCATTTAATATGCAGTTATACTTTTATAGGTGTAAAACCACAGGTTTGACGTCAAAACACACATTTGGAATTTTTAACCACGGTTTACGGGTACTAGTAACAAGGGTAATGCCCTTGGGGTTCAAAAATAGACGAAGTCCCCTGTCTGTCTGGTGTTGGATGAACCCGGCATAAAACTAGGTTCCATTTAGCGACTTACAGATCGTTTCGCCGTAAACCTTTTGTGTCAACACTTTTATTGCGTCGCAAAACGACAATAAGCAGACGCTTACCTCACAGAGATGATACACGACGCAGGTAAGCGGACGGTTGTTGCTGATCTCAGCAATTTTGAACAGGTCAATGCCTCCCCATTCGTCGATGTTGGCCAACTCCTACAGTGAAGAGAAATTTTATTATTACTCCGCCCACCAAAATGAAACAACAACCAATAGGATAAACTACATGGCACTGGGCACGACAACAATGTGGCCATCTGTCCAAAGATTGAGTGCAAAAAAGCGAATATCGATTATCGGGCACAGCGCTCGTGTATAGGAACTGCATAGATCGTAGGTAAGACAATGTCCTGTCACTTCACAGAACCTACGGGGCGTTTCGCTACACAGCGCTAAACACAAACTTCCCTTTCCGCTGTTTTTATACACAGTCGTTTATTGAGGTGTTGTTCATTTAGGACATCAACTTACCCGCGCTAAGGCATCTTCATTGCTGACAACAACCCCGTACGCTGGTATTTTGTGCCATTTCAGTACAGTTTCTTTATGTCGACTGGAATTTTTTATACCTGTAACGAAAGATCAAGGTTTGTTTAGTGTTTGCACAAATCATCAAAAGTCCCCCACTTAATCCCTGTAGAAAGCACCAAACCACATTCGCTACAAAAAAACAGCTGCGAAAGTTCATTAGATTGTAGTCTGTGTCGCAATATTAAAATTATATTGGTAGCCGTTTACAGACGATCACTTGACGTCAAACGATGTGAACCAGTGTGACTAAACGCGCTGGTGGACAAATGGTGTAAGTTCCAACAACACATCGTTGCCCGCACAGCACTACACATAGCTGTTGTTCTATGCACTACACAAATCCAATCGATACCTGTTATTTTTCCCATTATCCGCCCCGCGGGGTTGACAAGATGGGGTCGGTTGGATTTGCCGATGACGCCGTAATTCGGAGAGGCTGGCCGCTTCTCGCGTTCGTCGGTTGAATCGTTCGGTGACATGACGTCATTCTGATTGTCTAAGCAACAAACAAACGATCGGGTTTAGGCAAACTTTAAGTTTGACAGTCGGAAACTCAAAGTCTTATCTCGAGTTAGTTTGCTGTAGCATTAATGACGCACTTTTAGCTAAACGTGCGACGCAACGTGCCAAGTATATTTGCATGTACATACGCTTAATTGGTTGTCAGTCGCGGGTGCTAAGCACGCGCGCGACAGATGCTGCCACGGTAAATCTGCGCGAGCTTCAAACAACAAATTCTAATCGTAATGTGAAAACATACTGAAGAATCCGGAATCAGCTGAGTAGCGCGCCGACAGGCGTCTGTGGGATCGCGGGCTGCCAGAAGCGCTAACAGATTGTTGGTGGAGGTTGGCGTTCCGGCCACTGCACTGGTTATAATCCGATGACGCTCCTGGGGGAATTACATGCGTGTATCCAGAGCGTGTCGGTAATAGAGAAACAGATAGAGTCCTACTCGATGCGTCCCACGACGCGTTATAATAGGAGGGTCCCTGGTCGTTGGCTAAGTCTGTGCTCGCAGTGCTGACGCTATCAATGCTTTCACTGCGTGACTGATAAAAGTCGTTGCCATTGGTCGCTGATTTTTCGTCCAGCGACAGTAAGTGTTGAAGCCGCAGCGTCACACTCGTTATTAACTGTTGCAACTTGTGGTCGCTGGTAATGACGTGGTTAATTGCGTCACCGACTTGTCTGGGCCCCTGATCGCTGGGTCGGCGGCTGGGGACATAATGCGGCCCAAAGCAGATCTCTGTTTCGCAACGCGAAGAAACAAAGCTGGTCCTTTGTCCCACTGGTGAGGTCACGATACATCCACATCTCGTGGCGGCAGCAAGGGCAATACCGTCCGAGGCACAACGCAAAGTAGCGTGTTCGTTTCTGCACGTATCCAACATACTATCCGCGTCCGAGTGTGTTGAGCCCACGCTACAGCAAAGTCCGGCTGCCGAGGCAAATTTCCTGAAGGTTTTCAATGTAAAACAACGCGGCCAATTGGTCTTGCGTTTGTCGTTGGCGATGCTTAATATACTCCGTTGTGAGTTCCGTCTCTTCGGCATCATACAGCGCAGATTAGTCACAACAGCGCTTCATTAATCACAGCTATTCTGTACAGCCGAAATATAAGCACACACTTAATCAACTGTCTTAACACTGGCTTTGAACCCAAGCAAAACGCTGCCCTACAGATCGATACACTACTGTGCGATTAAACAACCTTGGGGACATTGTCAAATCTAAGACTGCTGAGGCACCGCGGCGATGTGAAGCAAAGAAGGTTCGTTTTTCCTTCGCTGTGTGCGATCAATACATCGGCCTCCATCACTTGAGGCGCTCAAAATGTCGTTATCGAAGATAATCATCTTTTCTCCGAGCCACTGTAATTTCTCAGCGTTGCACGTTCGCATAATCTGCAGAAGCTCGACTCTGTCATCTTTTTCATCTAATATTTGTGTGCATAATGTCTATACTATTTATCGGTAACGATGGCTTAACCGGTGTCGCGCTCGTTCTAACTGCAGCTAATAAAAACTTCCTCTGTATCGACTCCTGCAAACGCAATACACCTCCGCCTCGACGGCAATGGATTAAACTTTTTTGACCAACGTGAATTCACCCACCTCGCTTTGACTAAGCGTATATTCGGAATAAGAAAAGTCAACAGTTGGTCATCGCTAGTATCGCTCGAGTGACGTAAACGAACGTCAGAGTTGAAATCACCCGGGTTCGGTCGAGTGAGGTGAACCGAGCATACTTTTAGTCAGCAAGCAATTAACGCTGCTCGCCAAACACTGGTATCTGATCGGTTTATTTTAGTTTAAACTAAAACCGACGCTTCCTGAAGGCAGTTGGAGTCGGTAGTATGGATATCGCCCACGATAAGACAACGCTAAACTCGATTCACCTCGGTGCCTTGTTTTTTCAACGATGCACGTCTCTCATGCTTGCGTCTGCCTCAGGAAAATACACGTCGTTTATTTTCCTTTGTCCGTCTGTGGACTAGATACGGAGCACCCGATGGCGCTATGTTACTTACGCGCGCACTTGCGTCAATGCTGACGCACGAAAATGGAAATCATAAAATACCTGTAGAGTTTAAGTAAAATCGATTTACAGGGATAATTTTCTGTTTCTGATACAAGGGCACATTTACTATCTAGTACTTTTTCACAAAGCGTGCGTACGACCTTTCCAAGCTGCGTATCTACCCTTCTACGCCAGATTTCACCATCTTGCCTAAAATCTCAGTGGCCACATTCCTCGTTCGTCACGCGGTTGTTGCTGCGGTCAAGCGTTTGACGTCAAACTTACATCAATTCTATGCTATTCACTCCCAATCTAACATGGATGACTAACCGCCACTGGTGAAAGAGAACTAACAAGAGCCTCGGTACTTCTCGCTACAACAGCTAAAAACTCCGTTACCGCAAGGCAGTCAGCCGTATCACTAAGGCCTCTGGCTCGCTGCCTTTTTGAAACGACTGCTCTCACAAACGCTCTGGTTTCTGAAACCTTGCACCAGGCGACGATTGGCAAAAAAGGCGCTCTGACGTCACAGTCGCAACTCGGCACGGCGCGGAGACCAACGCGGTTCTCTGTTCCCGTCGATGACTGGAACAAAGCCTGCCACCAAGTCAGGAAGTTGCCGAGAGTAATCAACTGCGAGTCAGATTTCGCAGCTCAGCACTTAGTGCTCAGTACCCTTCACCGGTGTTTCACAAACATGTTTTTTCGCATTCCAGTTTAAACTATTCTCCCGACTGACTGTGCTGAAAAAGCAAGACAAGGAAAGACCAAATATTTTCGCAACGCACACAAATCCAAACGAAGAGTAAGCAAACCAAAGTCGGCTCATTCAACCCAATAAGACACTACGCCCACACTAACTCAATTAATAACAGTTCACCCAAACCTGCGGTGTATTCAAACGTCCCAGTCAAAGCCCTGTGCCAAAACACCCGTTCCAAGAAGTGCGCCGTCAAAACGCGTTGCATCCTATGCCCTTTTTTCAGGCGCCTACACGTAAAAGGCTGCACAATCCAGTGGTCCCGGAAATAATTTCAATTACCCATTGACGTAGCAGCAAGGAAACATGCAGCGCGGAGACGATGTCATCAGATCAATGGCCTGGAATGGTGCAGTATTTGCAAATGATTGGCACCAGTTTGGCTAGGTGCGGAAAACATTAGCCAGAACATCGCGGTTACGGAGTTTATGGACTTCCTCAATTTTCTACGCCAGTGTTGTGTTGAGAGGAACGCCCTAATTTGCACGTGTTTTTTGTTTTTGTTAACAATTCTATTGCGATTAGGCTTTGCTGATGCACCGTACATGCGTCACAGTAGTCCCGCGCACACCGCTATCGCAATTAATGTGGTCAATGAGAAAAGTGTGATAAAAGCCCACGTCAGGCACGCGCTTGAACCAGTGCGGCCGTGCCAGAACATTCCGCGCATTAGTTACTGGCTTCAGGTTAATGTCAAAATGATCGTAAAGGGTTTCGTGATAAGGCGAAGGGAATGCGAGTTTAATTCATCTGCGGTCGCCGCTTGAAAGTCCCAGGGCCGAAAAAGTTTGTTAACAGCCACAAGCGGCTTAATTCACAACTTGTTCCGCGACCTTAAGCGCCTAATTCGAACTCGATTTGTATGGAATTAGTTTGAACTGTGTTTGTACGTGATCGTAACACGTCAAAGGAAAGTTCACCGCCCCTTCGCATTACTGGGCTTCACGCAAATGCACCAGCGTTGGAACGCTGAAAGATTGCCATAACAATGTGGCCTTGTGTGTACAACGAGTTTATCAGATAACGCGCCTGTCGCAAATTATGGTTGCGGTTTATAAGCCACCTTATCGTGTCAAAGATCCGTCAAAACAAACTTCTAAATTCCGCGTTAAGTGCAGTGGGGTTTCGCTTTAAGTTTTGGTTGAGGTTTTTAACAAAAACTGTTTGTTAACAGCTTTAAATGGGCATCGTTGCATTTGTGGAACTACGCAGGGTTTTGAAATAAATTTGATTTTTTTTTTCGCATGCTCGCACAGATTAAGACACATTATTTAGTTGCTCCATCCAAATTTGAACTTGCAACACGCAAAGTGCAACCAACTTCTACAAACAAATCACTGGATTATCTACACCAACGTAGTCACATAAGTAAGTAGTCATCTACACGGTAAAGGGTTCCCGAAAGATGAGAGTCCAAACGGGGAACTTATATGGCTGTCATAGGCTCGCTTTAAAGATGATAACGTGAAGTAAATTTAGAAACCAGCATCATATTTCTTATGACACGCTGTAAAGCGTCAGCTCCCTACTCGGGTACCAAGCCAATTGCTGGACCATTCATTGTTGCCTTGGGGTTCATGCTATGGGNACGCTGAAAGATTGCCATAACAATGTGGCCTTGTGTGTACAACGAGTTTATCAGATAACGCGCCTGTCGCAAATTATGGTTGCGGTGAATAAGCCACCTTATCGTGTCAAAGATCCGTCAAAACAAACTCATAAATTCCGCGTTAAGTGCAGTGGGGTTTCGCTTCAAGTTTTGGTTGAGGTTTCAAACAAAAACTGTTTGTTAACGCCATTAAATGGGCATCGTTGCATTTCGTGGAACTACTCAGGGTTTTGAAATAAATTTGATTTTTTGCATGCTCGCACAGATTAAGACACATTTTTAGCTGCTCCATCCGAGTTTGAACTTGCAATATGCAAAGTGCAACCAACTTCTACAAACAAATCACTGGATTATCTACACCAACGTAGTCACATAAGTAAGTGGTCATCTACACGGTAAAGGGTTCCCGAAAGATGAGAGTCCAAACGGGGAACTTATATGGCTGTCATAGGCTCGCTTTAAAGATGATAACGTGAAGTAAATTTAGAAACCAGCATCATATTTCTTATGACACGCTGTAAAGCGTCAGCTCCCTACTCGGGTACCAAGCCAATTGCTGGACCATTCATTGTTGCCTTGGGGTTCATGCTATGGGACGCCCCTCCTGTTAGATAAGCTCTTTGTCCGGGCCAGCGTGAATGCCTTACCAGGTTTCATTGACGTCAAAGCAGCCTGTTTCGAAACATTTCGGCATTGTGCGGACGGCTGACGCGCCCACTCACAGCCTGCACGGAACCGCGCCTCTTTTAAATAATCAGCATTCCAAAATATCTTTGTCATTATAGTAGTACCGGAAGAGTGTGGCAATCATGGCATCCTCTGCTGTATAAACGATAAACGTGTTTGCAAGATAGTTTTTCTTGTTACCATTTTAATGAGGATTTTTCCCATCTGCACCATTCGATGAAAAAAATCATAAGAACCAGCGGAAATCAAACCATAACGATTGGCATGGTATGTAAAATGCATTCACATTGCACAAGGCGGTAAAGCGCATTCAGGCAATCTTGTGCTTATCGACCTGGGCTAGTACGCACGTCAGAGTTAAGACGTCAGTGTTGATTCTACTTCCAAGCCTATACCTCTACACACAACCGCGCCATTTCAATCCATCGCAATGTGTACTTGCACTCAAGTTAATCGCCGCCTTTTATAGTTTATAGGTACGAGGCAAATCACCCTGGTACGAAGGTTCGGGGTTCAATAATCCTCCGACAGAGCCAGGGTTTATTTGTCTAAAGGTTTATTTCATACCGGATGGCAGTAATGTGTGCGGTGGCCCTGGCGAGGTCAGTGGTAACCTACATAGCTTTCGAAACCAGCTGGCAAGATCATGTGACTTCCTCTGACTATACGCGTGATGTCACTGTGCTTAGTGCGTACGCGGGGACGTGAACTATGTGCAGTGAGTGTGTAAGTGTGAAGTGCGGTGACAGAATCCCCGCATGAGAGGATAGTGCGTCACGCAAGCGTGGGAAACCCTGCATCCGTCTGTCCACCGCAGACGGTCATCACCGAAACCACCAATCATTTACAATGCGTTTCCCATTCAGTGTCCATTACTATGGTTTGCATAGCAAAGGTTGGATAAAATATCAGTTTGTTTCACAGAAAATTCAAATATAGCAGAGAAACATGATACTGTGTTCAATTCCAAAAAAATTTGGTTGCTCTGATACAAGTGTTCCGTTGTTGATCTCTTGCGCCACTCCGTGGATGGAACAGCATACGTTTGGGTTAAACTGATTTATATCTTTAATGCGCGCTGTAGAGTAGGTTTATATACCCCAAAAAGGCCAAGCAATAATTGAAAGATCGTAGTTTTTCACAAAAGGCTTCAGATACTTTCGCGCTTATGCGACATAACTACCTGTACCAGTGACACAGAATACTACAAACTACCAAACAACGAAGACTGGTACAAAGAACATTTTGCAACTTACCTAAAAATGTTGAGGAAATGTATTCTGACACCTCGTTGCCTGATTTGCTTGTTCCCGAAAGCTGGTTTAACTCCTTGTTCAACATTCGTTTAAACTAGAAGAAAAAATAACAACGGGCTTGAAGTGAATTCCCACGTTAGACAATACAAACAATGTAAACAATTTAGCCATTACGTTTAATACATAATTTTTCCTGTTGTTGTGTACCAAAACATAATTCAAAATCGAAATTTTTCAACAGTCGTTCATCAAATAATTATGTGGGACATAAACAGACGTGTTGCATTATGCGCCATGACTAATGACAGACCCCGATCAATCAGGAAAGCATAACTGCTTCTCGTTTTGTCGTGAACGCTTTCGGATGTAAGCAAGTGTAATCGAAAGCACGAAAACAGTTTTAGAAATTTAAGCATGACCACATAAATCGTGCGGGCATGTCCTATATTTTTGAATGCTGATTTCGAGATGTTTTGCATACACATTGATAAAGGGATTGTTAGACAACATTACATCATACACGCTGTTGTAAATACGCAAATCTATGTGGTTTAAAAAATACCCTACGGGTATTTCTCACGTTCAAGATGTACAGAAACGTCTGTTATACCAACAGGTTTTCTGGGACGGTGTAATTTCATCCGAGTAATAGTGTAAAAGCTTAATATGACCGAGATTCAAAATACTAGCATGTTGCATGTTTTGTGCAATTAAAGTCATAGGGAAACTTGCTGATGTTACGAACTGCTGACTTTATATCTCCTTTTAACATTTTTTTGTGAAGTAAAAAATTAAGTCTTTTTGAACATAAAGTTTTGTTTTGGCCCCTCATTATAAATCCATTTTCTGTTTAGTTTACATGTAATGGTATGACACTGTATGAGTTAAAGAGTAAGTCTAAACGATATTAAAAATCCTGTTTAAATTTATTGCAATAACATTAGTATCGCGCATGTTTACGTAAGTTTTGTCCATTAAACTGAACATCTCGATGCTTTTCGAATTTTATGTGAATTTGTTCATTTTTGGGTGCCACAAATGCCGTTCGAAGGGGGCCAATGTCCTCAACAATACGCCTTTTGTGGTCAATGGATAATCCAGAACCGGGTACCTATAGAAATCAACAAAAGGCAAAATTCCCACCTTGTTCGAGGCCATTTCGCTGACAGACCGATGCGTCTGCACTGTATCAAGTTGGTCCAGGCACCAGTCTAGCTCCTCCAGTGTATTGCAGGCGCGCTGCAAAAACTCATCCGTGCCAGGAGTGACTGATCCTGGATGTGGTGCCGAGTTAAAGGTCGGACTTGGCGGGAGCTTGCTCTGTCCCACCGGTGAGCGTCGACTGAAGATCGAACAATAATAGATCATGAGTACGGGGTGAAGGAACGACAGCAACCCGTTGCTATGTGTTTTTCGTTTTATAGCCACTGGCGTGACGATACACGGGCGCGATGAAAGGGTTTCGCCAACTGTGTCCGTGTTTTAAAAGTAGAGAGCAAGAGTAAACTTTCGAAAGGTATTAGGGTGGGAATAATAAATAAGGATCTCTCTGTTTTTTCGGTTATTATCATTTTTAACACAATCACCTATTTTTCAGCATTAATGGCAATAATGGTTAGTAGTTTGGGAATAGCATGATGATTTAATATTGGTTTATTTCATCTTGTCATGTTATTTTGAATTGCGTTTTGAACAAAAGCTGCATTTTAGTAACGGTAACTAAAGGACAACTTCTATTATGGCACTACACAACGATTAAAACTTACCTGTTTTGAGGAATGTTGGTAAGAATCATGAAGTCGTTTCTGACACGTCTCAGGCTGGCAAGCACCTGTACAATACAAACAGAACTTACATAAAATACAGGTTCTGCACATAACTAATACCAAGGACCGAAGGTCACAATTCCCACCCAGTCACACAAAAGGACAGCTTACGTCGTGATACCGCAAGTATAACAATGACAGCGTTGGGAGAAACCATAATGAACTACGTGGATTTAACCAACCTGTGGTTTTTATAGGGTTCTTTTACGTAAAATGGCAGGCTGGTTAAAATGGATGAAACGTTAACTTTTTTTTGTTTAAATGTAACACACTTTACAAAACTAATACCGAATCTTCTAATTCAATTTTCCGCTAATCCAACGTTCTTCTAACCACTATGCGTTTTTTTCTGAAAATGTCTGAACCTCAAGCGTGTGCACCTTGTATATACACCCTGTCAACTTTGGCACATTCCTGTTTTAGGGGAAATGGTCCATAGACGTGTGTAAGAATCGTCAGTCATCACTCATGTTACAACTCGGTGCTGCTTGAAACTATAAGCGTGTGCTGGGCACGATGATTAAGGCAAGTGACCTCTTGACACTGTGATATGACAAGCGACACCACGATACAACTGCTAATAAATATGAGATGCGCTAATACGAATGTGCAAAGTGATTTCTGCGACACTGGATTGCGTGACCTATATGTGCAGGTCTGTGGGGAAAACGAAGTTGCGACATTCGGAGACATTGCGCAACATTTAGATAAAAGTACTTTTATGTCGTGGCCGAAAAAATAAAACTGGCGAACAATGTCAATTTACGTTGGATGACTTAATATTGCGGAAAAGTTGAGACTTAGCGATGGAAAGCATAAGGGTTACAGCAAATAATTACGAATAAGAAACGTACATTTACAGCTTGATTTTTCTGTATACTTTGGAAAAGGGCGTTTTTCTGTATACTTAGAAAAGAAGTTTAACAAAAAAAATCATCTCCACACCCCAAAAACGTCATTTGAAAGGGATTTGCGTCACTGCTCGAGCGAAAATCGTAAACCGACAGCGTGCGGTCACAGACGGACGTAGGCCCGGGAAGTTCGTTGTTACAACCTGCCAGTCACGCGAGATAACCCGTAAAACCCTTAACACCAAGTGGAAATCGGGACGATATGCAATCGCGTGACGCAGTGACTGTTATAGGGCCTGTTGGTTTTTGTCGCATGGTCAATGAATCACACGCACGCCTGGGACTTAGTTACCGGAGAATCGCCTGGTTAAAATTAGATTCTGGTTGCTTAGAACTAACCGACATCACCGACATTTGAGAAAGGACCGTCCACGTTCAATACGACTGTCAATCGTATGTTTGTCAAGCGCAAATACTGATCGCTATTCAGTCGCAGTTGGTGAAACAAGTTTTAATGCAGGAGTGTTTGAGTTCATACAGCTACGTATATTTGATTCGCTTATAATTCATAGTCGTTTTACAAAAAAACAGCAGAAATGGGTTGCTTGACTGTCATTTCAAATTGTGGTTTTGGGGGCCCTTAGTTTTTATTCTCTGTTTTACGAAAGACTTATAGCAAAAAATTAAACAATCGCATCGTAAGTTTTTATTGCATTTGCAGCAACAGCAAGTGAACCGTACAGTGGCTATAAAAAGCTAAGGTTGCAGCTAACATCTTGTTAGGGATCTCCCTTTCTTAATTAATCTCCAAAAACAGATCGTTGTGTCATAGTGTAGACACCAAACCTCGAAGGATTATAGCTTGCTGGGTTTTAAATTATTACCTCAAAAGGTTTCCAATAGAACTTGATTGCACAAAATTCGGTAGAAACATTTAATACTGCATGATTGAAAACCCTCAAACCGTCAAGTGGACGAATACGCCCTCAAACAAGTTAACAGTGTTTCGGGGGGTTCGCCACGTATGTTCTTCAAAGTTCATTGCTTTATTCAAAACAAATTGACCTTTAGGTCGCATACTGCATTGTCCGCATTACTTTGACATTTTTTCGAATCGGTACGTCTAAACTAAATAAAGGGTTTTGGTTTACTACGCTGCGGGTTTGGTTCACTGAACTACGAAGCGGGGATTTTACGTTAATTGGTCTTTAGCATAAATTAAGAGTTTTACCGGTGCCTTTAAATTGGATAAACCCCTTTGGTCAGTCAAAACGCAAACAAAAAATACTTCTCGTGATAAAAACGTATGACAACTAAAACTTCCTAGTACACCGAGATTTTGCACTTTATTACGGTTGTTGATGAATATGAAGGTTGCCAGATCACAAAACTAACTTCCGGATATGTTTAAAGCTACAACGTGGCTGAAACACAGACCTAACAAGTGCTGCCCTAACAGGGGATTAAGGCAGGGTTATGTCAAAATAAGTGTCATGCTGGCACAACAGATGGGCCTTTGTTTCAAGTGCGCCTGGAAAGAGCGTTATTGTTCGGTCGTACGTGATTGTGTCATACAAATCGGTTGGTGTCCGCATTTAAAAAAGTATAGTCGTTTAGGCATGTACCGTGGCCAAATAAAGGTTGTTAATAAAGCTATGAGCTTTCACCCGCTATAAAATTAAAATGTTTAGAAATGTGCTTTGGTATTTATACTTTAGATTGAATGAAGTTATGCTGTCGGTTTTATTCAACCCTTGTTTCTTCAGCAGCTTTTTTCCATCATTACCCAGGACTTCATAAATGCGAAACATTTGTTAGAACGTGGCTGCATTGACATCACATTGGACCGCGTTTTGTTCTAACCATGTACGAGAAGTACATTGATAATTTTGCACTTTCTAGCTTCGCAATTATTGAAACACAACTTTATTCCATTAAAAATAATAAAAAATGTAAATTAGACTCAAAATAAGCAACACTTTATTTACAGAGGGGCTTCGAATTGTTGTCGATAATAAACCGCAGGGTACTCAAGCCCAAACTATTCGTGCAAAGGCACGCACTATTCGCCCTCGGCTATTAATGTTGCATGCAGATCTGGTAATACACACCTGTGCAAATGGTGTAACGATTAGATCTTCCACGCCGTGCCTGAAACACAAATGCGATTCAATTAATAGGTCGGAACAGCTTAGATGCCGATTTTTGCAGCAAAAAAATGGTGGCAACTGAAAACGATATAAACGCTGTATTAATCGTTTAAACACCAAAACTTACGTGTCGCTGACAAGGGATGAGTTCCGAGATCCGATCTTTGGCGACGACTGATCGAAATCGTTGTCAGACCGATACAAAAACGATTCGCGCCGCTGGCTGTGTGGCATGTTGCCAGAATGTAAAACCATTCCCGGCGATGACTGCGGGTCAACCGGGCTCCGCATTGGAGAAATGCCATTTTCCACATCGAAACTGCAAATAAATGTCGGTTTTAGTTAAATGTAAAGTTAATGAAATAGACATCTGCATAGCGTTGGAAGTCGCACAAAAAGACACAAATCGTGGACTGCACCTTGGATTACCTAAGAATAAAACAAAAATGAAAACAAACGGTTTAATGAATATGTGTTTGGTGCAGCGAAGCCACCTGTTCGCTCACTACAACACCCATCATATCACTAAACAAACAAGGACCCGAAATGTCACCACCGGCGCTACCAGTTCTGTAATTCGTGGTAACTATGTAACAAAGCGATAATCACATTTAAAACAGTTCCAGACACTGTACAAAACAAACGCCACAGTGAAACAACGGTTGCAATGGACCTAACCGTGAAACCAACAAAGGATCGATGTTGGGCAGCGAAGCGCGACAGTAAGCGTTTCGTGGGTGCAAAGTGATCGAACGCCTCGCCATTGTATCTCCAGATGAACTGCGCTGGTATTCGGGATTGCTCAGTCTCACTCGTAGCGGCCTCAAGACACGATTGTCGTGACCGTCCGACAGCACCCTCTTGCACATTCCCACTTTCTTGCGCTCCGACACTTTTGGCTCCTGCTCTGCCATCGTTTACACACTAACCCTGCACAACTGCCGTAATATTCACACCGACACAGCTGGGATTTTCCAATCAAAGTCAAATTACACGAGACAACCGCGGCGACCGAACCTGAAAATAACACGCACACTGTGTTATGAGTTGTCTCTCACCACTGCAGCCTGTCGAGCGAGAAAAGAATGTCGCCGTTCAAACAACACAATACACGTTGGGGTTGGACCCTTGTCAAACTCACAATTCGCCTACTTTTGAAACCGACTGCTATGGGAAGTAAATGACAACTGTGGTCGATGAGCTTGGTGGTTTTTAAGTGCGTGTTTCAGTCTCCCGTCGACAATGACGTACAACGGGCGTTTGCGCTCGTCGGGGCAGCGCCGTCGAAAGAAGCCCATAAACCTTTCGCTACAAAAAGGCTTCGCGGCTGCCACGACTGGTGTACCACAAAACAGTAAAGGTATTGTGTCGCTTGACATGTGGGCAGGTATATTTCAGAAGAATGAAACTTTTCTGGGTGCGGTTGTCGGTTATAATGTGATAACTCTATGTAAACTTTCAACTAGTCCCATGGTGCTGTGGCATATTGCCTCGGGCCTGTACATGCCGCTATACATGGTTTACTGTACACAGACCTTTCTAAATCGGTAACTGGTCTATATTTCGCTTTTAGTCCAGCCCAAGACTACCAAAACCCGATCGACAGGCGTTTTAAAGAGCTTGCAAGTACAAAACACTTGAACCAAACCGATTTTGATTTCAACATTTCGAAAAGTAAGACACTGATATCCAATGCCTTTACATTCCAATACTAACTGAACAGCTTAACCAGACGTACAGCTTTTGCTCACCATAAATCCCGTCTAACAGCGTTCTGGCACGAATCTACCATCGAAAAATAGTGGGTGGCGTCATAAAACGGATATTACGTGGGCTTCTACTGTGACGAGCGCACAAATAACCTCCCACCCATTAGTCAAAACAGCAATGCGAACGAGGATAGCTGGAATTGCTGAATCTATCTAAAGCGATTTCATATGAATTTTGTCAAGGTGCGCTGTGTCGAACACGCTTGGTTACCCACAGTAAACCACAGATCAGAATGAGCGTGGCACCATCATTTTAGCAAAAACGACAACGCCTCTCTGTTTTCTCTCTCTAACTAAAAAACGCAGGCACACAGCTGAACGTCAGATGCGCTGACAAGAAGTCGTTCGTCACCTGAAGCGACTTCCTTTTTAGTGGAAGTCGCACACCGACGAACACAGGCTCCAATGCAAATACAAACAACTGCAACAAAACACCCGTTACTGTGCATGGTCAACCTTGCGTACAATACGCTCGAACCTCACCATGTTGATTCACCAAACAAACTTCAGAACTGAACCACAGGCTGCTGCTGCTGCAGCAAGTATACACTAGCTGGGGATTAGGCAGCTGGTGGCACTAAGACTGATTAAACTGTACCATATTTACCCTTATTGCACAAACTGTGTTCAAGCGGCTATACCATAGTACTGTATGGACCGACAGCGTTAATTATGTCACCACGATAAACCATAAGTGCTTGTAAACAGCGCCTTGAGCGACAACAAGTAATTGCAAGTAAAATTGGATTAAGAGTAAATTGACAAATAGGAAGTCGTAGTTCAAGTAATGCAGCTTGCGCGAGGCCAAACAAGGCAAAACATCTGGTTTGGTTACCTTTTCCCTCACGCACGCATCTTTCAGCAGACCTTCGGAATTAAACTAAAAATAGCAGCGCGGTTTATAAGCGCAGTGAACCGCTTAGCCCCGCACGAAACTGCTCTCCATTGGCTGTCTTGCACTTTACAGACCAAAACCTCAGAATGCCTATACTTGTTGAAACCGCTAAAGGTGTGTTTTTCTCTACAGCCCTTGCTTACTGGTAAACAGCTTCTTCAATGTTAACACAGGGACCCTACTGATACTTTGGAAAATGAGTAAACGTTACTTGCCAGCCTCAGTCCGTTAATCGATTGGCAAACAAATTGCATTCAACAAAAGCAATCAATGAATGTGTTCGCGTTCCAAGTTACTTGTCAGCGAGACGCACCGCTCGGCAAGCAACATGGGTGTCAGCAAACAACAAACACAACAACACACATTGTAAATTGCTCACCTGAAAGCAGCTCTCTTAGTTTTTGGAAGAAAACTGAACAAATTTGGACTCGCCATAATGTGTCGCTGTTCGTCCGCACCGTCAAACAATGGCAACATTAATGCACGACTGCGCAACCCTAAAGCAGCGTGCGTTGCCAGCATAGAAAAAACACTCGCCGACACTCAATCACGGATAGACTTCCTCTGCCGACCAATAGAGCCAGTTCCTCTCATAAAGCGCATGACGGCGGCAATATCAGCAGCAGCAGTAATTTAGCTAATGGCAATAAGCATTTGCCATCCATCGGTCGTTTAGAGATAAATAGTTTCACATCAAAACGCATCGCTACTGACGACAATTGATTACTGCAATAATCACCAGGTGATTTGATCACAATAATGGCGTTTTGGGGTGGTATTTTAATGAGTTTTATCGCCTAAATAATCCATCAACACACACGAGACGTACATTAAACACGCCACAGGTTCGCACCTGTTAAACACAGCAACCAACAAACGCATTTAACACCACTGGACCTGTAAAGTTGTCTAAACAATTAATCCAGTGGTGTCTATCCTGTGGGGTTGGAATTAAATATTATCAACCTAAAGAAACGTATGCGGATCTAATTTTTGAAACGAGATCGTTATTCAGGTTGAATTGTGTTTGTGGTACAACAAAGTTTAAAACCCCTTCATCAGACATCATCTGTGCACTAGCCCGAAAGTACACTTTTGGCAAAAAGTCCAGTCAGATAAGTTCATGGACCCACAGCAAAATACCCCAGTGACGTATCTATTCAATAAAGGACGAAGCTGCAATCGAAAGCGAGTCTGGTTTTTGAGGTGATTGGTTTTTAATCTATTCCACGCCTGCTTAGCAAATTGCGTTAAAAAGCTCATTTGCCTGGTTAAACCAAACCAAACAAAATTGTAATCTCGCATGGCTGGGGAAGACAACCAAATCCAATGCGATACAAATAGTAAAAAGAGAGTTCAACAAAGAGAGTATTCGCGTCAAGTCAAACTTCAGTGCCGGATGTAGCGGGAAGTGGCTAACGTGACCTTCAGTGTCTATTTGTGTGATTGTTGATCACTGGGTGGTCTACAAATACGTCACACATAAGATCAACACTTATCGCAATGGACCCAAATTAAACAACCCAACAATAATTAAGCATTTTAAACGATGTTCGGTGTACATCAATAGTACAGCGTACAAACGACATTTTAATCATGTCAGCGCGCAAGGAAAACAAAGAATGTTTGGCGGACCGTACACATAAAGAAAATTACGTTGTTTCTGGCAAACTAACTAAATATGTCTGACCGCGCATTGAACCATGCTAAATGGCCAAAGTAAATCAATATGCTTCAGGACATGGGCGTAAGCTAATGGATTACTTTAGTGCATCCTAACCCGTTCAGAGAAAATTAGACGCCTATACGTGCACAAGCCTAATGGCAATAGGTTTACTTGATTTCTGCATACCTATTAGCACTAGCTGCATATAATGTTAATACTTACTTGAACGAAAATATTCGCTTCACCTTCGGTGTCGGGGTCGATATGTTGTACACAATACTGAGTGGGGCTGGTCGCATTTTTCCCTTTGACATAATAGTAAATCCCTGGAGTCCTCAACGTAGAAAACATAGGTTCCATACCATTACAACGCCAAAAGAGGCAAACTTGATACACCTTTACCTGTACACATGCCTACGACGCACATACAAGTTTAAGCTTTGCTTGCGGAAGGCCAAGTTAATCTTGCTGGCTGTTTACGTTTGGTCTCTCCGGCACTTGTGCTTTTACTCGGGTCGAAGGCATTATCCCTGTCTAATGCGGCGACTGATTCACGAAACCTTTTCTCCTGTCAACTGTGATAAGCATACGAAGGAAACGCCAACCAAAGTACACGTCCTCGTCGTCCCTAAACGACTTCAACTACTGAGCTTGGCGCGATCTACAAGTCCGGTTGGCTAACCATAGCGCAACAATGACCTGTCTGGGCTTCTTTTTTTCACGCATACGCGTTTCATCGTGCATCGGTCCGGATGACTAAAGACCACGGCTCAGTGACGCGGACGTTTGTTTGCGTAGCAAGTACGATGTAGGAAGTAATACTTCGACGCAAGTGCTACTGCCTCGAAGTTCTGCAAGCGCAAGCCCAGAAATGCGCCCGAAGCTTATCTCGTCAGTGCAATAACCTGTGCCATGCGTGAATGGCTGCTGGCGAGCGGCGCACCACAAGTGAATAGGCGTGACATCCCATGAGCGACGATGCAGACCAGCACTGGTAAATGGAGGACGAAGTTTGCCCAGTGCTATTGTTTTGCCCGTCATCACTGCATCGATGCTGGTGAATCACCCTCGCGTAAAAATAGCGGTTACTGGTTTGGTGAGATATTACGCATTAAAACCTCCGTCATGTCAAACTGACCAACTCTATGATCCCGTAATAAAACAAAAATAAAACCGACGTTTATCCAATTAAATCAATCAACGGATACAACACCAACTCTATGACCCCACAATTCCATCATATTGAATACAACAGCAAGAAATACGCTCGGGAACTGCCAGTTTAGACATACAGCGACAACTAACGGTCAATAACTCGCAAAAAATACCGCCAGAGGGGGTCAAGCGTAAGCGCTACCCCGTAAAAGTCACACAACGTATATGTGGAGCACCGACCCGTAACAGTGAAAAATTCGACGACAAATGCCCACAAAGATGTACTTACCACAGTCCGTTATCAGACTCATTGAGCTGCATCTTTACCATTGAAAGAATTTGGTCCTCGTCATAAGTCAAATAGAGATCGTATCCAAGTGAAGTTTTTACCACAGTGATTGGCACAGGACAGAATAATAAAGTAGACTGGTAATCGGAGGGTGGGTCAGTTTGGTAAGTCTCGTGATAATAGGCTCCACCTTTTTGAAGATCCCGACTAAGGGCATGGTTTTCCATATAACGCAAAAGTGAGTTATAAGCCAAGGAGTTGGCGCCACTCCTTCTGGCAGCCATTTCGGGCGACGACGCGGATTTGGTCATCGATCCGCGGTTGCCTGGTTGCGTGTCCATTGATTTTGCACAAGACAACGTCGAATGTGGGGCAAGCGTTGAAGGCACCGAATATTTACCTTCGGAACTTGAAGCGAAGTTGTTGGAATCGAAGTCAAAACACTGTGGTCCAGGCGATGCAACTCGCACCGCAGAACGCGATGTGGAAAAATTGTCTGCTGACTGTCTTCGCTGAATATCGGAATCGGTGCCAATGCTCGGATATGACTTTCTTGACGGGGAAGAAAAAGAAGACTGATCACTTGTCCTGTTTCTTCTCCAGCGGCGCGACCCCTCCTGATAGTTGCTCTCGATACGTGAGCTGGAATTTCCATACCGATTTGAATTAGACCGAAAAACATCGTCATTATCGTCTATTGTGGCCATATTGACACCATGCTCCCTACGTCTGAATGCCTCACGTCTTTGTGTAAGCAAGGAACGACTATTATCCCCTTGAGATCGTGAAGTCGAGGATCTTGAAGATGATGACGTGGCTGACGAGAGAGATCCTAGTCCATACCGACGGCCACTACTTCCTAAAGAGTTGTAGGATGTCGAATCACCGGAATACGTTTTAAGCCTTGACCTCGATGTCTTGATCATGGCTTCATTTACCGGTAGTGGCTTCAACATCGTCCCTTTGGAAGTTTGCAAGGGGCTTTGTGTCAGTGATGGTGGATCGGATGACGAACTCACGCCTGAATCCAAACGACGCCTGCTGTGCTCCAAAGGCATAGTTCGACACTGCTGTCACAATTCTTTACTAAATGCAAATGTCCTACTAACTAATGTCTCAGTTCTAACATTTTCGAACTTATACTGACTGCATTGAAGTGGTAGTAAGTGGCAACACTGAAACAATATCACCAACCGGCCGTCGCAACTACTTCTATACAGCTGGCGTCGTGTTGTGCAAGGGTAAAAGGCAATGGACAGAACAAGGCCAACATCAAGCGTGTCAAGCGACTCAAGGCTGTCAACGCGTTAGGGTCTGCCTAGTCACAGTTAACCAACCCACAACATACAGAAAAACAATCGTAATTTTGCACTAAAGATATTTTACTCAGCAGAATGACCTCGGCAATCGTCAAAGAAAACACCACCAGATATTTTTACTGCTCTTTCCATTTCGCAACAGTGCAAAGAAGAGCATATTTTATTACAATGACAATTATACCTTTTATCTACAATAAACAAACATGATATAAGTTGTTTCCTAAAATGCATGTAATTTTACATGCTTTATAAGACAAAGCATTTTTCCAAAATAGGGACATTTTTAAATCAGTCGCGCCGACCAACACGACCCATGACATCACACGGCGGACAAAGACGTGAGAATGACGTCAATGCATCGAGACGCTCCACTGATAATCTCATTAACAAATCATCAACGAAGTCGGACCACCGTTGTATTTTCCATCAACAAACCTTAATTATTCCAACAAAATAATACACATCTTTTTCAGACCACTCTTAATCGTAAAATACCAGCGCTGGGGGAAAAACTACTGAAATCGCGACAAACGAAACATTTTTACTAAAAACCCTGGCCAATGTTACTGAATCAACAAACAGACTGAACATCCTTCGTTAATAGAGAGACATCATTAAATGTGTAATTATGGTGTACTTGCAAACTTTCTTGATTCGCTGCACCGCAAAAGTGTACATTTGCTTACCGTAGTTTGACTTGCGAAACATCGGGGCTACTGGATACGGGGGTGTTAGGATTGCTACACACTCTGCGTACGGGTATCGGGATGGGGCGTGAAGACTGTGACATTACTATCATATTTCGCTTCTGCGTGCCCAAACGTTGGTTCGGCATAGGCTGCTGCAGGGGCTGCGTTTGAAGCAAATAGTTCTTTCTCAGCTGAATATTGGGAGACGGGGGTTTCGTTTCTCGTCGGCTCGAGGCGTGTCTTGTTTCCACCATGGCAACTTGCTTTGCGGCGCTGGGTGTCTGGCCAGGTACAATGCCCCAAGACTTTGGGAAGGAAAACCCGCTTGACTGAAGCTTGCTTACATCGACAGACATATCAGTAATACACACATCAACAAATCCTACATTTAAAATCCATACACAGTAAATCTAAAATGTGGTTATCTTGTTGCCGTGTGGTGGGCAACACTGCGCCTGGTCGATATAGATCATTTGAATGAACCCAACAAAAACAAGCTCCTATAACGCGCTGAACCTTATCGTTAAACGTAAGGACAGCCAAAATAAGGAAACCCGTTCGAGGTGAATAATCGTAAATTAAGAGGCAAACAAGGGGTTTGTAGGCCTTAAACAAAGCGGCGTCGTTTATTCGCCCCAGAACACCATTACGAGCGCTTTAAATATTATTTCACGAGCGTGTAAACTTGTTTGCGTAAGAGCGAGGGAAAAGCCGCGACCTGGCTTCATGGCTTTTTACATCACAAAAGAGCCTCCGCAATCTTGTAGATGATTAAACAGAGCAGCGTATACGAGGGCAGTTATTGTTGTCATACCGCCCCGTGATCTCACACCCCACTATTCAAGTGCGCCTCGCTGCTCACCATTGACGTCATTCAGCATTTACCAAACAAATCGACGATGCCGGTTAGCACATACACCACCTGATCCCACAATCGAGCTGTTGCGAAATATTTGGGCGATAAGAGGAAACTGCTCAGCAAACGACAGCTAACAGTAATTTTTGCGCCCGCATTATTGTATGACGCCAATCTATGCTATGAGAAGGAAGATAGGGTGTTCAAACAATTGCGAAGCACCACCAGAGTTTGTATTTCGTTTTTTTAAGGGCTTTTTAGGAATTTGGTATTTTACTAGTTTGTTTTTATTTTAATTAGCTAGTTGCATGGGCCCTTAACGCAAACATGTGCAACATTAAAACTGAAAACGTTTTCAAATAGCATATTAAGTGGGGAAAAACATTGCATTTTACGATATTAATTGCAAATATTCTTAAACTGTGGTTAGTCACGCCTCATGAAGAAAGCAAATTTGCCACAGTGTGGTAAGCGTAATTTGCATATACTGGTATAACTCACTTTATGTACTATCCTGTCAAACAGAGGACAGGTAATCTAAATTTGATATTTCCCTAGCCTGTGCGTAACATCATGGTATTTTTTTCCAGATTTTACCAGTAATTAACCGGTCAACGCAAACACGTGCCACATTACAAAACCGTAAAAAACATTTTTTAATCTAAATAGCATATTATGTGGAAAATCAACAACGCATGTTAGGTTATTAATTGCAAATATTCTAAAATTTGGTTAGTTGTGACTCATGAAAAAAGCAAATTTCCCATAGTTCATTATTCGTATTTTGCAGATATTGGTATACTCTTTGTGTTAAATCCTGTCCAACTCACGTTTTCTCAAGACCTAAAATTGTTTCTGAAAATATGCAATCTGTCACAAACAACTCTGTACGCCTGAGCAACTTGGTACTTGCAGCAATTCGAATGTTATTTTCCTAAGTGTGGCTACGACAAAACTGGCTCTAAATGACGAGTGCTGCACAAACGACCGTAGTTCAACGGATGACCGCACTTTGTTTTTAAACGAAAAACTTTCGCTAAATCAAGCGGAAAGACAATACCAATGCCCCTTACTAAGCACCTGCAGTGCACTTTGATAAACCTTCTTTCTTCCTGCTTCAATAACAGCCTGTGAGCAGGGGTTTAGCACCTCATATTTCTGAGGCCAACCCACAGTATTTAAACGTAAGAGTCTATCTACACTTACACTACCTTGCATATTTCTCTTGACAATCCTCAAACACACTCGACCAAAACCACAGTTACGTCAGCTGAGGACCGAATATGTGGTTCGTCGGTGTACGACTCATCTCATCAGCGAACCTTTTCTTGTGCTACGCTCCAATGCATATCACTGGGGTTAACACGTCATACTCGTTTCTGGGAAACGACCAGTGAATTACAGTTAATACTGAAGACCATGAAATCGACGACCATTCAGTTCCAAGGCATTGCATATTGATCGCTCATGTGAATTGGGGCTAATCGCTTTTATGTTGGTACAATCCACCAGTTCTTTGCATGTCTTCACTATAATTTTCATTTCTCCACTTTGCTACTTGCTTTTTCTATGTTCTTCGTTGTGTGAAAGTCTTGTCGATGTTCGCCTTCCTGTAATTTGTCGGCGGTCTAGGCAAACTGCCAAAGAGTCAACAATTTCCTACTGCTGTCACACAACGTACCAGACTACAAGTGCAACGTCCGCAAGTCGACAGTCACAAAGTACGATTAGCTTCCCTAAAAAATCCCAAGGACGGTGTTCTCACCTCGCGCAGTATAAAATCCCCAAAGCACGATTAAATCGCTGTTGACTTTAAACATAGGTTCTGCCTGTCAATCATTACTGCATAACTCACACGTCATAACTTTTTCTCTTTTTCTCGCCTAACTGCAGCCTCTCATTGCCATAAACTTCCAATATGTGCACATCGGGTTTATATTTGCAAAAACTCCCACCTCCTGTAGATAACGCATAACCATAAGTCTACAATACATACGTAGTGTTTGGCCGACCCTAAGGGTAAGCCGCTAAGGGATAATTACAAATAGCTTTAGGCAGGTATTAGTGCCAACGCAAGGCTGAATATATTGACGATGGGTAGCCTTTGATAAACGATGTTTATTCAGCTCAACAGCAAACAGAGTGTACCTACATTAGGACGACCTATTCGTGTACGCCGCTCTGTCACAATTCATTGCTCGAAACTTGTTTTCGTATTTGGGTTGTGGACATTTTCTCCCGCTCGATATGTCTTCACATGGAAGCGCCATCGAACCGTGGAGTTACGACAAGCCAACATTGTCCACTTTAATCAAGATCCAAAAGCGCAATTTGAACTGAAGTGTTTGTAATCAGATCATCGATTCGGGACCTCAACAACGTTTATGAAAACCTCTACTAATCGCAGATTTTAGTTATTCTGATAAAAACACAAAAGTTGCTTGAAAAAACTAAAGTGTATACGGCACCATTCATTTGTCTTCACTTCAACAAAGCAATATATCAAAAGAAAGTTATTTTTGGTGTACCTTAACAGTCACATGCGGGCACAATCCTTCAACTCAGTTTCAACAACCTGCTGACATGTCTTGCGCACTTGTTCAATAGTAACAAGGTTTTCCACAAGACCAATACAAATTTGATTTTTACCCCAAAAGGGAAGCAACATTTTAGGAGCGATCTCTGCTTGTTACGACACAAACACCTTTCCTTAATCGACCCCACGCGGTCAATTCAGTCGATAAACTTGAATGAACTCAAAGTGATACGCACAAAAACAATGGGATAAACAGTTTCTGTTTACCAAAGAAAACATACACCACACGAAAACATGATTTCAAAATGTGCCTTAGTCATTTACACAACTTTGCCTGTTCCTAAAACACAAATCAACAAAAAGGTTTAGTCATTTGTCAAACTTCCTGAACGGACCCGATTTCAATCAACAAGACGCGAATCACAAAAAACACGAAATTCGACGCGGGAGGAAATTCGCAACTTGACGGTGATTCATGCGTGACCGACGGCGACGTCACGTTGTGACGTACAGGAAGGCGTAACCTTGGGCTCGAACAGATCTGTGTCATAACATTTCAATGTTTTAGCGTCTGCGGTTGGCGCCGGCGAGTCCATTTCACCTATTTCCAAAACCATGGGATTTGGCTTGAACAAATTAAAAACTCAATACGCGTCGCTACACGAAACCAAGTCAACACAAACCGCACTGATTCACTACGCCCTCTGACGGACGTGCAACACACCTAAACTGCAATATCTACTGTTTTTAAATTGAGGTAATGTAAGTTTTTCGATCTTTACTCAAAACACATACATACCATATCCAAGAGTGCCGTCGAAAGTGGGGTGGGCGCGCGACTGAAAGCCGCAGATGGGACGACTTGGATAAGTGGTTGGTGAGAGGATCAGGGCAATTACCAAGACGCCTTGAGTTTAAATACATAAGCTCTTCGGTAAGGCCGTCATCGTCACTGTCCTCCCCGCTACTTTGACTCGGACAGAAGTCACTGTCCCCTACTGAACCGCAACCAAGTCGTTTAATCCCACCATTCTGCTGATGCGCCTGGTTGAGGTTTAGGTGATACCGATGGGAATGGGTGGATGGCGACTCGGGAGAGCAAGACAGAGGTGAAGGGGTGGTCGGAAGGGACTTTGTGGCGTTGCGTTGCGGCACCGAGCGTATCCGTGTTGATGCTATTTCGTGCTGCTCTACAGGTGCGTCGACGTCGTTTAGCCGGATGGTTGGAACTAAAGGCAAACTGGGTGGTATCTTGTTCGTCTGGTCTGTGCAAATGTTTGGCATGTTGGTCGTAAAGTTCTGTGCAGTCACATCCATTTGCCAAAACACGAGTAGGCTAAAGCATCATTTCGGACGTAGTGCAAGCAGGTTGTCTGATGTAAAGTTAGCCTTGCCTAACCAATCTAACGTTAATATCACATAACAACAACCTGTGTACCCCGAAAAACCGTTAGTTCATAGTCTAAATATGTTCCGGTGTAACAATCATGTTACAAACAACAATAGCACAGTGTGAAATTCATGCAACTTTGCGACTGTTTGATTTAGTATCTGTCATATCACGTCAGTAAATGTCATACCCGCAAATTTAATTAAAGCCCCACAGAGGGTCAAACTGGTGACTGCGACATATTGGTCTGTCTGTCCCACCACAAGTCACTGTTTTGCTGTAAAGGCCACCCAAGTTAGAGTTGTAAACCTACAGTGCTGTCTGCTGACATTTACACCAAATAAACTCACCAAATGGTGTGCTTACAAACATTTTCGTAACCGACAAAATCAATATAAACCTGCAGGGATTATAACACAGTGTGAGCCAGACTACGTGCGTCATAGCACACGGAGCTTTGCTTTTTTTATAACGCGCTTGATTTGTCAGTGATTGGGTCGCCATGTTTCCGCATACCGCTTGAAAATATTGCCTGATTCCCAACGCGCTTTGATCGAGCCAGCCCTCAAGACTAAACCGCGGGGTTAACTTGTGATAACAAGCGTCATTATCTCCATACCACTCTGCGCTTCAGATAACCTGTCCTCTCTAAACACGGCCTCTTTAACCACTTGCGACCCTAAACGAAAACGGACCAAAAGGGCAATTAGCCGTTCCATTACTTGCGGTCGCAGGGGGTTAAATAGGCCAGTGCTCAAATTGCGACCAATTGCATCGATTACATTTGCAAGTGCCTTTCAATTTGTATCTGGCCACACAGCGAAAGTGAAGCCACAAGGCGAAACATTTTGCGTATGTTGCTAAAAGCCAGATTTGGTTGTAACATGTGTTCAACGCCGCAGATTAAAGGCCAACGTTTTATGACGCACTTGCGGCGAAACGAAATCGACCACATCACCCTAGCATATGAGGACGTATGTCAACATGCAAAATTTAACGATAAGCTGAATTCTCTTTTGTTTCCAGCTACAAACGTAAGCAGAGACAGGCGGCTTTTAATGCAGCGTTGCCCAGCCCACAGTGCAATTCAGCAAACACACAGCCTTCGCAAATCGTTGAAATTATAGATTGGGTTTGCCAGCAGAACACCGCTGTGGCGTTAAAACAAACAAGTAGCCGTGTGCTGCATTATTTATTCGCACAAGCGTTAGAATATTCATGATTTGCGTCCAAGGAATAGCAAAATATTTCAAAGTCTGTCTTTTTGTATACATTTCAATGCACCTCGCTAAACAGCATTAAAGGTGACCTTTTACACCAAAACAAACCTTTCGGTTCATTGGCGGATGGCAAAGCATTGCCGGACGTCACCATGTTCAGCACGTCCTGTTACAGCTGCAACTGTCAACTGTGCAGGGAACTGCAGTAAAACTGGATAAAAAACATTAAAATAGCCTAAAATCTCTGCCAACTGTTTGACTTGCTAAAATCACGGCTCGAATACTTTCGTAACCAATGTGCGTAGCAAGTGAATCACAACACATGTAATTCGTTACTGGCACAGAACTGGCTTCTACTCGTGTACTTGCATGAAGGAAAAGCGTGATTCGTCTAGCTATACATAATATCAACACAATACAAACTGGTTTCAAAAATCATTGGCCTCTAAAACTGGCGCCCTTTATCTGACATCTGTTCGATCTGTACGTTATATAACCGCTGATTAAAACCCAGCCCCACGCTCTGACTAAATTCATTGACGTAAAGGCGCCTCGACAACCGAAAATTAATTAGCACAACAGCGGGCAACCTATGCTTCAGACTAGTGTCACGAAACAGTCAATTGCTCGCGCTGCCTTTTTACACTACGCCTTGCTGTGAACTGCGACCTTATCAGTGTTAGCTGGTCAAACACTGCCCCTCACTTAAGCTATTGTATGGGCTTTGGATATTAACGCCCCAAGATATCTTTCCAAGTAAGCAACAACGGTGAACCGAAATTATTGGTGAGTGCACGGAATACGAAACGCGGGCAATATAACAACAACACTGCGTTGTTTGTTAGCATTACTGCCCACGGCCAACAGGGCACGAACTGGATACAAACGCCTGGCATTAATGTCATTCAAAGTTTCGTTACGGGTTTGCACTCAAACACAACTTTGGTTACACGCACTGGCCGGAGCTATACAATTTCACAACGGAAAGCGGCACAACGGCGCTCGGGGCATGTTCCCTCACTTCAACGGCTGCACCAACGGAGTCTAATTCAGCTAACAATCTGAGATAAGGGCTCACATTTGCGCTGCGTCCCAAGTGAGGCAATTTTGTCGCTTTTAAGCTCAAACGAAAACCTGGCACGTCGAAATTAACTCTGCCACGAGTAATTTCCATTGGAATTCCAAACCTTGTCTGTGTCAAAAACGAGCAAATCTGCTAACAGTCGTCATACTGATGCATTGAAATAATCGCTAGCTGTAACCCGATCCATGCGATGACAAAGGAGGCCATTTGAAGATTTTGAGAGCTAAGAGGGTTTGATATTGTTGAGTGCGAACAATAAGAAACCCCGCCACCGCTCTATTTAAGTCCTCCGGCAAAGCCTGACACCTGACTCGATTACTTGGAAACATTCCAACTGGTTCAGTCACATCGAACCAAACAATGGGTTCTGTCATACCACGTAAACAGAAAACAAAAATAAATACTTTACCCTCATTACACTGACTTGCACTGCTGGTAACAGTACAAGGCAGCAATGACCAACACTCAGTAATAGCGACATGCTGCCCCGAATTGTTAAGCAATAAAACTGTTGGTTCAATCGTTTGAAAGGAATGCCCGGCGTCAGGGCGGTCAAGTACCCAATCAAGCACTCGTGACAACAAGGCTCTAACAAAGTGTCAACTGGACCAGTGGTAAGTCCAAAATGCGAATTAACGAAGATAGAAAATTTAGACAAAGCGCCGATCTAACATCTGTTGCAAATAAATATTCGCGCACAGCTGAATTTCAACATCGACTCATGAAATATTTATAGTGTCGGGGTACCTAACCAGATCTATGCACCTAGGCACCTAGGAGGGATTTCTAACGCCAGGCGAAGTCCGGGTTGATCGCGTTATTCATGCCAGTCGATGCGTGACGGCTCGGTGTGAGTGACTCCACCAAAACGAGACACCAGCCAATAAAATGTAGGTCGCAACTTTGTCACTTGCAGTTAAAACTCAAGCCACTGGTGATATACAAATAATGAATAACACATGAGGCAGCAAGGTTACGTACAATTGCTGGAAACGATATAAACCGGTGACGACAGACGCATGTTGGAACTACTACCCCATGCAGACTTTTTCAAGGCTAACCTGACGCTACACATTTCTGCAGGTCAACTAAATGTATATCATCCTGTCGAGCACTGAATGAATGAACTTAAACCGGTACAGTAGTATTATACTCGCTTTTACAATTACTACCTAGCACAAACATACCTGTTCAACTGACTCACGAATACTGCTTGGCGTCATAACTTTCTCCCCACTCATTTTCTTTCACCAGGCTGTAAATCTACCTGATATTTTGCCATCTACCGCATTTCTACACAACAAAATCCATAACATTGGTTTCGTGTGAAAATGACAGAAGACCATTCGAGCCTTTTAACTGACTGGTAGGTATACCGAGACGCCTGCTTCGATTACAGCTTAGCTTAAAATTACAAAAATTAACAACAACTGACACATTGTTGACTGTTTCATTCTTTTGCAGAAACGCATAACGCAACGCTGACCCCCGGGGGACTAAACAAACTCTCACTCTGTGAAGCGCAAACTGAAAAAGCTCGGTTGTAAAAATATCAGCACCCAGACCGTTGGCGAAGTTAATGCGAAACAAAAGTTGAATAACCCACACGGAAGTAAGACATATTAACTAAGCAGTTGCATTGCAACAGTGATGGATTATGCAGAGACTCGTCGACTGCGTAGGGCGAAATTAAAAACATGATGTATGCGCTGCGGAGCGCCCGCAGTTTGTTGCTGGACTATGTTCCTGCCATGACCAATTTTAGCGTGGATAATTCTCCTGTAAACCTCGAATCAAGTTTCGGCGCCTGCTTCGGTATCGCTAGAACCCGGTCTGTATTTCTGACACGAAAGAATACATGCCGAAGAGAGCAGGTACAAAGCCCTGTTGTTACCGACAACAAATGCAAGCGGAGAGTGATGTGGTTGGCAATATGATGACATGTTTCGAGCCGTGCCATTAAATTAATAATGGCGGACCTGTCAGCGACGTTGAAATCCGCTTGGTATGAATAAAACAAAATCAAAAAGTCGTTTTCAGACCTATGATCTAAAAAAACAATGGATTTGACTGCTAACTGCCCCATAGAGAAAGTTCAAGGCAAATGCTACAAGGCACAACGTCTGTGTTTTGCCAACATCAAACAAGCGAAACCGTAGACCGCGGATCTATTTACACGCATCTCCCGTCGAAAAGTTCAAATTGAAAAGTGACAAAAAGACATCCGGGAAAGCCATTACCCTTGAGAACACTTTAAAAGGTCGTGTACGGTCCCAATAGGTTTCAGTACACTATCTTGAATGAATATTACCAAACACGTCTCAATAAATGACCACGGATGGTGTTACCTCCGTTAAAAAATTGTGCTTTGGGTTTATAGTGAGCTCAACGCCTATCACCTTCCTATTTAATATAACAAGCTAAAAAACACAATGCGCTCAAATTATGCGCTACAATATGCCTAAAACGTATCGAAAAAATAAAAACACACAGCACCTGGTTCTAGCTACAGTAAAGCGACGAATTGATTCTCCACCTCGCTTTATCATGAATCGTCGCATGGTCTGGGGAGAGACGGGGGGTGAGGGACCAGGACTTGTACCGCCTTGTGGCACCAAACCGCTTCGTTGTCTTTCCTGTTGGATCTTGGCAAACTGGTGCTTTTGTTCCAAACGCCGTAGAGTACCAGGCGATAGGTGCGGCACAAAACAGCTAGGCTGCGAAGGCATGTCGTCCGCTTCCTGTATTTCCATTTTGGGAAAGACGCTCGCATCGTGCGCCACATCCAGCGTTGTGTCTGCATTCGCCGTTGAGCTGTGACTGGGGCCCCTTTCAGGCAGCGTGTCCAACCTGTTAAATCGGCGGCCGAAGACTGGAGACGAAAGCAAGTTGTGCCGTTCCGCTTCGCTAAAGTTCTGAGGCTTGCCTTGGCTCGTTGTGCTCAGTTGCTGAACTTTCGCTCTGCGGCTGCTTGACGTAAAGCTAAGTGGATGAAGTATGCTGAGTTTTTTTCCGCTGGTCGACATGTTTTGACAGTTGTTGGTGGTTTGCTTGGTTCAAGTATAATTTTACCTGGACACAATCATGACTGATCGAAAGTCAAGCTACGGTTTGCTATGTGCTGAAATGCTGAAGTTACAAATACGTGAGAGACGGGAATTTCCTTCCTCCAATACACAGAACCGGGAGTAAATAAATACATCAACATAATTCAACACCATTTAAAAAGTGCCTGCCTAACATCACAAAGCGTTTTCTGCACAATGTGTTCTCTTCGTGGCCAGATTTGGCCTCATTCGTTTGCAACATTTTCTGCAACTACGTCTTCCCCGCAAGTTACTGCGCCAGTCTAACTTTACAAGAGTACTGCGGGCCGCAATACGCCCGTCGTTCTAATCTAATTTTACTCCGGATGGGAGGGCTCAAGCGTTACGCAGTCGATAATTTGCGAGGTCACCGTGGTGGATCTAATCAGCAAACAACGAGCGAAATCGATACCACGTTTCACTGCAATAAGCTGCCAGACTTGGTGCTTAAGTTATGCTACCATGAGGGGAAGTCCGCTCAAACACCATCGCTCAGTGTAATATATCACACTTCTACGCATTTGTCATAGCAATATTTTAAAATAGCTTGGGTTACATGTACGATCGAATGCAAAGCGCAGGTGTCATGCACACCAAAACCTGATGGCTGTTTATTTTTGTGCCTCCTATCTGCGTGGCTAAAAACTCACGTTGGTATTAGAGGACGCAACTACAAGACTGGTTTGTTCCATTGGAAATCAGGTGCACAACATGCCGTTTAACTACGACTTAAACGTGTGACTGAAGCTTTTCAAGCGAAACGCAAACATGGGGAAATGAGGAACAAGGCGCCGCAAACGTGCGGAAGAACCTCTGTGCAAACTTAAGATTTGTGTGTTTGCCCCTCGCGCACGACAAAGAACATCGAATTAGATGTTGAACGAAGCAAAATAACGCGGGTGGGTTGAGTTTTGAGCAAATGCTTTCTTTGCTATCAGTAAAGTTTTATTCTTTTAACCTTAGGTCGGGATAGGAGAAAAAAAGCATTTAGCCTACTGCGACGATGCATACCACTAACATCATGGCAATTACAAACTGTAGGTCAAAAGCATGATTTGAACTTACTAACAACTAACAAATAGGTTGACCTGCCGTAACCTTGGGTCGAACTGCAGTAAACCGGAGTACAGACTCTAAACGACCTTTCCAACACGGTTTCAGTAATGCGCTGCAAATTCAACAACAATGTTTTGCCTTTTGACAGACCAAATATAAGCTTACATGCTACTGTGCTGCAGAGAACTATTGTGAATGGAAGCAGCGCTGTTGTAACGCACCGTCTTTTACAGCTTGATGTAGCAAACACATTTCTGTTATCACTACGCAATCACAGCTTAATTTTCACAAACTGAATGGTTTCCAAGCAGCACGAGAGAAAGTTTGTTTTACACGTAAAGCAGTGGTGTAATATCAGCGGGGCTGCTTCTGTCGCAAAACATATCAATCACTCCCTACGTGGTGTGAGGTGTTGCGTTTTACAGTCATAAAACTACAAAGTAATGGTCTATACCAGTGTTTCTCTCATTTGCAAATGGAGACGGAACTAGGTGAAAATGTTAGAATCCTAATTATCATCCGCACGAATAACAAAAACTAGTTGATTGTGATCAACAGCAGGTTTCACACTTTGGTCATTATAAAGTTGCTGTGACGCAATGTGTTCTACTTTGCGAAATTGAAATTACAATCGCGCTTAATTTTAGTCGGCGAAACGCCCGCCTGGGCGACCGCAATGAACGTGTGTGGTAGCATTCTGGTACCAACCGCTTCGCTTAGGTCGCGAACTTGTCAATCACCCCCTTCGCGTTGTTTAATCAGCGTTTAAACACGTATTTGAAGCTGTAAAGGTTATTTCTTGGCCGACCAGATCAAAATTTTAAACAACCATCGAGAAGCAACCTATATATACACATTTAAAAGCAAAGAATAGATGAATTCAACCAAAAGTCACAAAATACTTTGCATTGTACTAAGTATCAAAATAGAAAACTTCCAGGTGACTAACGTTATTAGGTTTGCTGTTTTCAAAATTGTACTTATGCGGGCCTGTGGGGGTCTGTGGGGGCACCGATGGGTCAACTGGGGTCAACTTTTTCCTGACGAAACGGTAGGAATAAAACGGTGTTAAATATATTTTTAAAAAAAGTAAAAACAATGCGCCCTTTTATTAAAACATTTTAGAAAGCATACTGCATTAGAGAATTAGAGAATAATCACAGTCAGCAGTAGGTCTATCGAAATGACTGTCATGCAGCGACCAATCAATACAAAAAAACTCTGGCATCAGTGGACTACTGCACGAAAATATGCACGTGCAGTTTTTCTGTCATTTACCTTGTTTTACAAATTAATACCATCTGGCGTCATTGACTGGTTTTATACTATGAGTACGTAAATCAAAATTTGGTAGGTTTTATCAGACGTGTTAGTTTTTCGTGTCCACTTCTTCTAGAAATTGTCTACAACTAAACCACCAAATAGTATCTAAATATACGATTTGAGACGGTGGCCCTTAACCTGCATGCCCTTTTGGTACTGAACTGCAGCGACAACTGACTAACACACAACAATTCTAACGACCTTTCAACGGTACGAAATTAGAAACCAATGTGGCAAAACGATGTTGGAAAAAATAAACCCACATCGCAGGTTATACGGTTTCCTGAAGAACAGTGACTAACCCTGCCGACCGTAGACAACCAAAACGGCATATGTTGCTAGCTGGCGCGTTCACTGTTTCTTGCTAATGGGTGATCAGTCTGCTCAAAGTGCTCAACCGCGCGATCTATTTATTTGAATAATTCCCAATTCATTAAAAATTTACCAGCGTTCTGAAAATGCCGTTTTTGTGCGCTTGATGCAAGGTGTTTCGCAGCACCCGCCAGTCCACTTTGCCAAACGTGAAAAGGTCAATAACGTTCTAAAATCGCTTTGATTACAAAGCAACGGATATGCGATAACGCGTCATTCGGTATATCGTATTGCCTGACCAACGTCGAGTTCCAACAGCATACAAGCACATCTCCATGCATACGACGTGTAACTTTAAACTCAGGTGGAGAGTCGTCCAAAGTCGAAGCTGGTAAAGTTTGAAAAAGTATACGCCCAGAATCGATATTAAAGATAAATTATAGATTAATCCGATGAAATGCAGCCCACGCAAAAGCAAAGTTGGGGCACTTTATTTTGAATTATGACTTAACCTGTGCTGGCGGATTTAGTAGGTCCCTGCAATTATGAGTCACAAACTCTTTACACGTCTGTACCAAAGGGGCTATTACTGAACCTAATATAGCTTTCTAAATTTGTCTTTAGTTCAAATACCATTGCCTCGCAATTATATGCGTTGCAACGTGAAACAGACAAATATGAGCTGGCTGAATGCTACGCTGGCTCTGACATTTCACATCTTTCTGCACCAATTCACTATATTCACTGTTGCCTTAGATAGAAACATCGCCCCCATATCCGCATAAAAGGGTGCCGAAAAGGGTCGATACTAGTGTAAATATTTACACAATCGACTAAACGCTTAGCGAAGCCACAAAACTACGTTGTTTACCAATAAGTTGCCGGCTAATGTGACTGAAGCTGTCGATTTTGGCAACATGTAAAACGACGTTTTTCGCGGAACTATATAGAAACGCATTCGCTGGCTTCCGCGACGTCCTGTGCGTATCGGCCTGCACACATCTATGTCAGAGCACACGACGAGCAATAACACAACTAACTGTTACTGCACCAGGTGGAAGTCGAGACAACGTTGCGCTTTGCCTCTGGGCATTACCAGTTACCTGCTGCAAATCGACTCACATCAACTCCATACGTAGCATTTGGACTGCAGCAAACCATCGTGGATGTACCGGAATCACAGCGTTCGCTTTGCAAGTCAGTTACAAACATTTATTGATTGCCGCCCCGCGCTGTACAAAAACGCGCTCCCACCTCGCTGTGTTTGACAAGAATGAATAATTAAACGAGTATTACATTAAGGCGAGCCTGTTTGCGACGATGGCCAATACACGTCCCAGGTGCCCCCTAATACCGACATATCCTTAACTGTGGACAGCCACCGCGCCAGTGAACAACACACGGCCTTGTAATCAAATGCCAGCAAGCCACTTGATCCTTTGTGAAATCTATATGTCCACCACCATCGACAACAGGTGTAGAATTACAACGGAAACGCTGCTGTCAAAGCACGTCAGGCATAGACAGAAAGTGATCCAATACATAGAAATTAACGGGATGGTCTGCATAGGTGCCATCTCAAGTCGTGTTGGCATTTCACAGTAAAGAAAATGCAGGTTCAGCTTCATGGCCCGAAACAATCAGAAAACCATTTTCTATTTTCGGCATTACATTTAATGCTTACGATTTAATGCGCTCCCAACTGTGCATTCGCCATTTTTAATTAGTAGTACACAAAACAACACCAACAAGAAGTTTTGATTAATGTACGTGTCCACACGTATCGATAATACATAACAGAATAATGGTCCGATCGTTTAACATAATGGTCAGTTGGAACATTATCTGTGTGTCGGTGGTGAACTTTCCATAAAATGCACATCGACAAATTCGATAAAAGAGAATGGACAAACGAAACATCAAAGATGTAGTGACTGGAAACATTGCGACCAGGGATAATGGTTGTCAGGGGGGAAATTTACCACAGACTTCCCACAATGGCTTCCTTTGATTATTTTGAGGAAGAGACGAGTTAAAACAGGACACGCACCGTGATACAAAAGATCCTTCCGCTTGTGTAGGGAGTAGCCAACACGCAACGGTGCAACATCACGTCAAAATGTTTGTAACATAGCGGACATGACAGGAAATTTATTGATACACAGACCCAAAAATACTGTAGCTTTTATACTTTCACCCCAAGGCAAAGTTGTTTATAGATGTCTAAAAACCAGCAGGCAGTAATTCTGCTTCTGAGCGAAAAGCAAATTTCCACCTTTTTTCACAATCTTTGCTGCAGAGAAATATTTTGACACCAGGAACACCCGAACACAAATCCGTGTAAAACTTTTAAGTTGTGTGTGAATCGAGGGCCCTGTCTCATTCGGCGAATTGTTTCATTGAATTTCAACAGGTTAATTTTTGCGGGGTTCGAACACGAATCCCGATCAGGTTTTGGTACTGTATATGGATGAAGCGCCTTAGAGCGATAAGTCAAGTGCTCGCCTAACTACAGCACTTTTCATTGTTAAGCATTTTAGGGCAATGGCGCCACCGTCCGGTTGAAACCTTCAGCTCTGTTTTGAGGAGAAGGTCTTCTATTTTCCAACGTTTTGTAGAAACATAAATAAAATCTAGATAAATTTAAACCCAACGGGCTTAGCCCACTTGCATAACCCAGTCTACAATTAGGAGATTTTGGGAAAGACCAAGTCTTTGTTTGAAGTGCCACACCACAGAACAAATTACAAGCTTCCTAGTAGATGCATTGGGGCCAAAATATACAAAATTTCTAAACAAAACATGTAAAATAATACTTGCCATTGCCACAATTAACACATGCACAACTCGCTCAGATTTAGTTCATACCACAAACTTCAGAGCATTGCGGCAAATTCCATGTAGTTCGAAAGAGTTCTTGGGTTTTTACAAATGTGCAGCGTAGGCACAAGGCAGTTTATGGATCATTTAGCAGCGCACTTCGGTTTCTGTTCATCAGGCACCACACATATTTGTTACACCCTGTTTTTTCTTAAATCAGTGCAGTTTTGCATACGTGCCCCATTGCATTATTTGTGGTTAACAAAAAGTCAAATTAGTTGAAACAAACTAATAAAACACGATTGTTTGAGGACGCAATTTAATAAACTTTGTTTCAAACCTTAAAAACATAAAACAAGACATCCAAACGTGTTTTTGTGTTTTCCTGACTGTTTCAATATACAATGATATGTATTACTTTCCCACTTTGGGAACGTACGCTGTTGTCATCTTAACCCCAATAAATGTTTGATGATTTTGTGGTAAATAGGCAAGTGAAACCGGCTTTAAAAAAGTTTCAAGGCAAGAATGATCGCTGGTGTATCGTTTTTCCTGTTTATGGTTGATCTAAATTATTCATTGAACATGATCGAAACACACTCGAAAAGCTGCACTTCGTTTATATGTGGTCCATGAATAAGTCAGCAAAGTCCATTAAGTTTTACGGAAACGCCCTTTTCGAAAAGGACACGTAAACATTTTACCCTGTATGTTTATAACTTTCTACAACAAACCTGTAGTTCGCGTAGGACCATTCACTCATGCGACGCCTTGCGCTTAAGCTCGGAAGTCTTACTGCGGAAGCTCGCCGAAGAAAAAGTGGACGAAGCTGCGGATCCTCGCTTATTAGGTGCAGGTCATCACCTGTCCAAAATATAAACGAATAAGCCTTCTAAAGCAGAATTTACTTCTGTACAAAACTTTATCCATTTAATATCGATTCATTAGGACCGATACGTCAGCCCCCATGGAGAACTTACATAATCAGCTGTGATCCAATGGTATGAGTCAAAAAACACTTTGGTGTCAGACATAACAATATGAACTCATGCGAAACCGTAGTAATTGTTGCACCTAGTTTTGGTTGGCCTAATCCGTGTTTTACTTTTATGAGTTTTGTGATTAATTTATATTTCATTTTATTTTTGAACTTTACTTTTTAAGTTATAACAAGTAACAGTAAAGATACATCATCGAAGTTGAACGAATTCTTAATTACTTGCGAGGCACAGACATTTAATATCACACAATATGAGCATAAAAACCTAGTCTAGATGTCTTTAGTGCTTTATATACGCTTCCTACTACATTTGTTTTTACTTTTTTAAATCATGCAATAAATAGACCATGTAGATAAATTGTAGATAAGCTTGAATTTTACAGCAATTTTGGAAAATTTACACAAAAAAACAGTCAAAATGCAGCTGTAGAAATATTCCAGTTAAACCGCTTCCAGGCCTTTTGCAGAAATTTTTACCAAACATTTTTACAGTGAACGACGAAAGTGTTTGGAAGTTCTCCGCCCCTTTTAAGCTGTATTTGTCACAATTGTGTGGTAATTACCGATTTATAATTTCCTGTCAGTTGCAATTTTAGCAATTAAAAAAGCATTAGCGATTTAAAGCGAAAACCCACCAGCGTAGTCGACAATACAAGGTCGGTGTCCAGTGACTGCGTCACCGGCAGATTTGGATCTTCCCATCGAACATTTTCTCGATTCTTCCACTGCTGAAACGAAAAAACATTTGCTTTAGAACTGAAGTTCTTCCACAATTTTCTGTGCAGCCATGTGAATCGATACTACGGGTAACCTTGATGTTTAGGCTGCCTATAATTAGTCGTTCTGTCCACGTCGCCGACGTTAAATTAATTATATCTGTTCGACATTAACATTTCCTCTGTAAGGGCGAGTTTGCGTTGTTGTGCGGTGATAAATTATGCAGGAAGGTAGACAATCTACTCGTTTATCCAAAACAAGCCACCAGAATTCTGTATGTAACTAAACCGTCCCAAAGACGATGTTACACACAACGCAAAGCCAGACTCGCTTGTATGCCAGCTTTATACGGGTACCCAGCTATTTTTGTGTAGTCACCGACGAAAATAGAGGTTTTAACCTAAAAACGCGTTTTGCTAACAAACCAGCACCTCTTTTCCCACGCTTTAGGCTAGTCAAGCATGACGTGCACGGCGGCAATTTGACTGCAAACCTTAGGGATGTCGTGGTGCTGTCAACAGGGAAAGGGCGTTTTTGCATGCAAAAGAGTGTTTTGATTGTGTACATTCTTTGTGAACAAACATATTTTTCGTTCCAAACAATAACCCTCTAATTTTCCGTTAAAATGCAAAACTTTCACCTAACATAGCAGCATTGCTAAAGTTTGCATGACATACCGTTCGAGCAACAATATACAGCATAGCGAACTATTCAGAGGTAATCATAAACAAGTTACAACTTACCGATCTTCTGTGGTTCGGCCATAACTTTCTCAGTCAACAACTTTAAAAACTTGTAATTTATTTCGCACTAAAAGCAGAGCTTAAAAGTAAAAAGCCATCGCGTTAATCACAAAAGCCAACAACCAGGCAGTGCTGTCTGTTGATATTAGTATCTCAGTTGCTTTAGCTGTGACATCTGTCCGGCACTTACAAACTGATACCAGACAAAAACGTGCCGATAGCAAGCACAGTAGGTCACTTAAATGAATAGCTTCCCGAAAGCTTTTTCGCTATCAGAGGCCCTCACCACAACACAATGCCTAAGTACAGCACGAGCAAGCAGCTGGATTGCCTACAGGAACCACCTAACCGTGACGACAGACTTCTCAAAAGCTGCTGTTTTTCTCAGCGCGACTTGGGCAGCAAAATGCCGATTGGCATCTTCTAACCACGTTTGCGAAACAATTGGCTGGTTAGTACCTGCTGTCCCAACTGCAGCAGCTCAAAAGCGTTTCTTTAGTCACAATTATTCTTACAATGACAAAGCAACATAGGACTGGCACCTGGTAGCAGATCGTAAACAACGGCAGGAGACTGATGACTAAACAGAAAGTATGATTTGTTTAGGGCACAACAGTGCGTGGAGCAAACTTAGTAGAATGGCTGCCACAACAATCCCCAACAGGCAGAAGTAGAGCTCGCTGACTGATGCTTTTAATTATGATGCGCAGTTAAAAGGCCAACATTTACAAGTGTGTGGTCACACTGCACGAAGGAAATAACAACTATTTTAATGAATTAAAGTCAATTCACATTTACGGTCAAAACATAATTTAGGCATTATTAAAATTAGCTGCGACAAACAATCTACCCTTTTTCCGAATAGCATGCACAGATAATAACGCAGATTTAATTACAGTCAAGAGACATTTTCAATCTGGTATTTAAGATGCTTAGTGGCCACAGAAGTGCAAACATGGTATCAGCAAGTAACAGCAGCAACAAAAATGACGTAGTGGGCGTCAAGTACCTCTTAGGCACCTCTTACAGCCTTTCATTTGAATCCTTGACCAGCTAGTTACGCGATTTTCACTTTGCGGCTTTGCACTGAAACGAACACTAGTACCCTAAATCTATCATACACCGCTATATGTCCACAGCTTGCTTTCATATGTAGTCAGTGAGCCTCGCAACTATATGACACTGTTTGGTGCCAATGTTTGCTGAGCAAATATTGTAAAGCGAATGGACGTTTTATCTCACAAGTCGATATGTTACCCAAACCGTACACGCCGCACGTGAACCTTCTGTTGAAGTAACACAGAGGGCTGAATTTTGAATTTATATATGTTGGATGTTGATTTTAACACACATAACCTCAGGTTGAAAGACATTACCCCAATAAAGATACACCTACGGTTTTGTTATTGGTTTAAAATGTTGCGATAGCGTGCACTGAAGCTTCATCGTTTTAAGCTCTACCATTGTTCATCGTTCATTGTATGCAATAAAAACTTTCGGGGACGAAAGATTTCCTTTCAGTTTGAACTCACTTGGTTTCAAGTTCTTATTCCAGCGCTGTCGAATTCTATAGTTCGATTCTTCTTCAGAAATTAGGTCCTCGCTGTCGTCGCTGGTTGTACTTCCCCCGCAAGGATTGCTTTGACTTTTAGCAGTTTCCGTCGCAAAGCGTTGGAGAAACGATTCCCAACTGCAAATACTCTGATGTTGGTTCGATTTGGGTCGAATGATTTGCCGAGCCGCGTTTCGTTCCATATTTTTTACAGTATAAACCTTCAATATACATCCATTCAGGATTGCTCATCTCAGCACACACTTGTTATTGTGAGCATAATGGTGGTACCTACAGCGCCATTCTGTCATGCACATTAACAATTTAGTTTCACAGCTGTGCGCTACCGATCGCCGGCGTCACACGGTGTTACATTGCAACTACGCCTTCCACAAATCTCTGTTGTGTTTCAATACCGGACATGCTGCCTGATGTAACCGCCGCGACTGCTGCCTACTCATACACATAATAGACAAAGACAACAGGCATTATCCACGGCCTGCTCGCAACCGACTAGCGCGTATTTGTGAAAATCGACACGAAGCGCTGACCCTCTCCCTGTGCTGTACTCATAAAAGCTTTACGGCAGCCACTTGAAAGGCGTGTTTGCCATTGAAACTTAGAAAGACAACATTATAAATAGCTCTTGGTGATATTTTAATGTGAACATGTGTTGGCTGCAAAAACTTGGCATGTTCAGTAAACACATAGCTCGCTGCACGCTGACCAATGCTCATACCCAAGGAAACGTGTCGCGAATAAGTGGTTAGGGATTAAATCACATTGTGAAACAACTACAAAGAATGCCGCGTGCCTTTCGTGAAGTAATCTACCTTTAAACGAGCAACGTGTCCTGCACACTAAAAGCTGCGTAGCAATTCCAGTCACTTATTGACATATTTTTGTATCCATCATTTTGTTTACTTTGCAAACCAAGCTACAGAAAGCCCAGCATCGGCTTGTGATACTGCATATCTTGTGAGTGCCAGATCACGCCGAAGCACCACAGTGCTATGAATCATGGCAATCACATTTGAAGGAAAATATAACCTCTCGTCCTTCGCCCGCGAACGCATCAGCTGGCTGCTGTGTGTACAGGAAGAATGTCTTACTGGCCAGGCCAACATGCCTCTGCGCAGTGAGATGACTGCAAAATAACTACTCGAACAAGCAAAAAGCGCAGCATATACGGTTGATTAAGCGCCTGCTGCATCCGTCGGACAACAGAAACAAAGCCAAACTACCTTGCTGCCGGACAGCTTGAAGAGCGTACATTCAAATTACCAATCGAATGTCTTGTCTACCCGTAGGCCAAAACGTGGACTTTACTTAACTCCAAACCGTCAATCGAAGTTCGAGTAGCTTTTGCGCCGCTAACCCATTTCTGCTGTCCGTCAATCACTGGAACAAGCAACTTACGCATCATACATCATCACACAACTAAACCGCCGTTTTAATTTTGACAGGATAGGCAAGGTGTTTCTGCACTAACCGGCTCAGTATCATAAATATTTTATCCGGTGTAACCATTCGTATTGTAACAGTTATATTAATCCTGCTGCACATAAATGCCAAGGCGTTGTGGTGATCGGAAGCGTAAACACCTGGCTATCGTTTCCTGTTTCGGTTTGAATGACCTTCACTGATCCTATCTGCAAACTACAGGCAAAGTAGAGCCAAAAAAGTGTTCACACTAAAAAAGAATAAGTGCAACCAACCCCCCATTACCAAACTAAACAAGATTTGTCTCGGTTGAATGGACAGAGAACAGCGCTGGTAAGTACAAGCTAAACCGTTTGCTTTATCATTTATCGGCAAATGCTCAACCTATTGGTAAGCATCAACTTCAAGTTGTTCGAAACACGAACTCCAATCCTGCAAAAATGTTTTGATGCGAGCTTTTCCAATCACAGGCTGCTTACGTTGCGTCAGTAAGTGGTGGACGCAAAAAGAATATCGTTTCTCACTACATGTAAGAAGACTAGCGTTCATCAGTTTTAGATTGTGCATCCAATAGTAATGTATACAGCATAGGACTGACATTGTTGACAGCCCTGCCAGCAGTTCATGTCAACGTGCTAGGCAATCAAAAAGTTCGTAAAATCTGCGTCAAATGGGGGTTTACCTTTGTTCGGTGCGCCATAATTGAATGGCCCGTTATCCGACTGATGTTTTGGGTGATTGGAAAGATAACCACAGCTTAAACCATTTAAACTTGGCTTGGTCTAACTGAATCCGAAAGGACTACAACTAAACCCATCAAAATGCCCTTTACACATCAGTTTTATAACTCATAGCAAAAATTATTTTGCAGGTATCCTAGCAATGTGACCTAACAGTTCAGGAAACAACAACCCAGGAAACTGCTTAGTGCTTGGGGATCGTTTTTCACTGCTGCCATAAAAAATTTAAAGGCAAAAACCGAGTGCCTGCCGCAATAAAGATTTTAATACATGTAACCCGGTTGAACATATTCCAGTCCAATTGACAAAAACAGCAAAGTATTTCTTTTTTATTCGGTCATTAAGTGAAAATCGTTCTCTGTTTGCAACAAACAACATTCTGCAAAAGCAGTATTGCCTTGCGCCACGACTTTCCCAAATTACATTCAAACTCACAAAGCAATTTAAAACTAAACCATTTCGTTTGTTTGATCAAAAACGAGTGGACAATTTTGCCTACTTGGCCAACAGTCATGCACAGCATGTCATTTTACTGCCCCGCGAAAGAGCTTGTTTATTTTACAGTCCAACAAAAATATCGCCAACAAAAGAGTTATGATCTTACCTCGTAAATGGTTGAACATTGTTTCTTTAATTCTTGTGTGGATCCACCTTCAAGCTAAAGCAACCGCCGCTAGCAGCAATCAGCACACCCCTGATTGTAACCTATACACATGCGGTCTTCAGCCTGACGAGGTAAAGAAAAGGGCTGGCGTTTCAAGAATAGAAACCGTTAATGTACCGCTTGTTACCACACGCGTCCTGAAAAAATGCAAGAAAATCGTTAAATTCAAACCAAACACTTGTACCCCAGATATTGATTTTGACTCAAGTGATATGTCACATTGGATTGTTACTGGTCTTGTATCTGAATTATTAGGAATTAGCCTCAAGCGATATTTCAATTGAGCGTCACTGCTCTTTTTCGCGTCAACCAAAAAGAGGAAGCAGTGTTAATGTAAGTTTGATGTGTCGCTGATGACCTCTCTGGTTCATTCTCCCACGGTCTGTCGTGGTACATTTGTAACTACTAACCTGTGCGCGTTCACTGACAAAAGTGCAACATACCACTTTTGCACTTGGTCACCCATCTTTCAACTGGGTGTGTTTTAAACCACGGCAGTAGATTTTACTTGACATCGAGCGTTTTATGCCGTGGTAGTGACATTTATTTGCACGTGCGTAAGTGTGTTCCGCATCCAATCGCTCGTCACCCGCTGTTGTGACGTAAACGGACGTCAGCGCACCAGGGCTTTGGCGTCATTTCGGACAGATAGTCCCGCGCCCAAAGACGCTTGGCAGTTCGGTGACAACTTTTACTGTTAGATAATTAAAATGGCTTACAAGCAGAAATCAAAACGAGGAAGACTCCCATTAATCGATCCTCATACAAAACATGTCACCTTCAGTACTGCTGATTTGCTTGTTATTGTGCCTTACCACAAGCTGGTTTAATCAGTTCACTGCATTTTGCAAACCGGCAATGAACATTTGCTTCGAACGCAGTGAAAGTTTAACCATGAGCTGAAATATATCTGACAGCATCTGGAGTGCTCGTGCATTTCAGAACAATATTTTGCCCACATTCCAGCTCAAAAAAGGCAATCAACCTTTAGATGTACAACGCCCGCGCATCATAAATTCGTCGCTTTCTTGTGTGCTTTACGACGATCCACCAAAATACTGGAAATTTAAAAAGGCAGACTCATTTTATCACTCCCTAAACTCGTTTGCTGTCTGCCTTTCGTCCTTCGAGCTATCAAGCTACGTCTACAGTCACTCATCCACTGAACCGATGACAGCGTATGAAATCATTGGCTGTTAAGGCGGATATTATTTGACCACACGTGAACAAACCCTGCTGTCAGCACCTTGTCATTGATCAATAAAATTGACAAACCGACCTTTTTTCTCGTAAAAACGTCCGATTTGAAATTACGCAAATGTCAGTAAGACTAACACAATATTGGGTGTTTGATATTGCTGAAACCGGGCCTGTTTTCTTCTATTGAATGCTTTCGTGGCGTAGGCGTCTTCAAGGAAAATGTCAACATGTTTGCGATGGGTATGGCAACGAGAACAGCACAAAATAAAACTGGGTATTCTTTTTGCAAGCGAATGCCCATGTCTACGCAGGTGGCACCGCTATTCGTGCTGGTTGCCGTGCTGGGATCATAGTCAGTAAAAGTTTCACCGCATAAATTGCAGCAATCACTTCATGAAATGCACAATTTACCCTATTTTGCTCAAAACATCTTCGGCCTGCTGCAGAGAATACAATAACACCATAAACAAGAAACTTAACTTTATGCAAGCTTCATCACGGATGGCAAATTCACCCTTTCACAGCTATGCACAGATGTATATTGAATCGTTTCACTTTTTTTACTGCTTGTGATTGAAAGATACTGTACAGTTTTTCAGCAGCAAAACGTTGATTGACAGGCTCGTATGAAGTTCGTATATAGTGCATGTTCAAGAATAATGACGACTTTACCGTCCGAACACAATTACCGCAAAATAACAAACACCGACCGACAACATCCGCTTTAGGACACGGTTGTCAGGACATGACTCTCGCATAGTGCTAAACTGCCGGGCATGGTTTGTTTACTTTCTGCGTTGAAAACGACAAAATAATTAAAACCTATTAAATCCCATGGCAGAATTCAGAATACTGGAGAAAATGCAAATTTTAAATTACTGAAAAAACGTACTGCGATGACGTAAAAGTTGCATTGTTGTCATGACGAAACCGGTTGACCTGTAAGAAAACACACTGTGCTCTGAAGTACAACTAGATTGGCCAATGCCAAACTTAAAAAAGAGGACACTATATGGGGCCAACTTTATTGACGTCATTTACGAAATGTAGCGATTCCCTATATCAGCGATTCTCAAAGTGTGTTCCGCCACCCCATCATAGTGGTCCGGCGAAAAGATGACTTAAACTATGCACGGGTTCATAAAATCGCCTGTTTTGAGAGCATGTTAAAATGGAATTCTGTTTGGTGGTCCTCAGAAAAAAGTTCAAGGATAAAGTGGTCCTTTGGCTAAAAAGTTTGATAAACACTGCCCTATATGAAAAAAGTTCAAGGATAAAGTGGTCCTTTGGCTAAAAAAGTTTGGGAAACACTGCCCTATATGCTCGACCCACAAAGAAATACAATGTAAAATCGGATTTCACATTTCGCATTGTAAATGTTTAAATGACACAAAATTTAAGAACCTTCAGTAATTTTTTAGTACATTTTAATGTCGTAACAACTAGCTATAACATTGTGGTAGCGGATATTATATTTCTAATAAATGTTGTGCTTTATCAAATCATCGATCGGTGCAGGTACTTGTCGCCACAAGGGGACAAACAAAACGCATTAAAACGAGACAGTCCGGTGTACTGACGTCAGGCTACGCAAAGCAATTTTTCAAGCTGCGCGGGAGATACTCAAAGAGTAATGTCGTTGCAAGAAATCTTTTCTATAATATCTCTTTGAGATGACGTATCCAGGGTGTGTGTGTGGCAATACAAAGTGAGTAAACGCTAAAGCAAACACCTGAGCGAATAGTTTACCCAAACAGAGTTATAAAAAACTGATCTGGCTTTGTTTTAGAAAACCCATCAAAAAAGGCGAACACTTAGTCAACCGTCTGAATTTCTTAACATAAAGAAATTAAAGATCAGAGTGTCATCTAATGTTAAAATCATATCAAAACGATTTTAAGAACACCGTCTATGACTTGTATAAAAGTGGTGCACAACAATGTTTTAACTTACAATTCCGACATTGGATTTCTCCTGAACTTCGAAAGTCAAACCAGTTAATTTGTAAAAAAAACAAGGTGGTATTCGCTTCAAAAAAATTTTCTTTGCTTTATAGTTTATTTAATATTTTGAACATCTGGATGTTGACGTCATGTGACGTGCTTGTTATCAAACCAAGCAAAGGCGGGGTTAACTATTAACAGCTCCGGTGTCCCTCGAATTTATATTGATTTTACAATTATAGCGATTTTACAACTTTCTCGCTTTTCCAATATTTGTCTCTCGTCATTGGGACAAGGGTGCGTTCATTCGCAGCTCGCTGTGCAAACAACGACACCAGGGAAACACGAGACGTCGACACTGTCGCTGGTAGATGCAGAGATTTGGCAGCATAAGGTACTAAACAGCTCAGCATAGCCGATTCAGTGATTTAGGTATTTTTGCAGTTAAATATGTTAGGTATCTAATCGGTTTGTCATCTTTGGCGAAGTTTGCAATTTTTCTTATCTACTGAAGTAGTTGTTTGTGTGTTTACGCAAAGACTTGATTCTGGTTGATCAGAGCAAGACTTCAATGACAACAGGATACCATTTTGCCCATGATATTTGTATGTTCTAAAGAGAACAACAATAGTTTACTGCCATAACAAGGTAATGCCACAAGCTCGTCATAGAGCCAGAAAAACATGATGACCGTTTTGGAGCAAAGTTGTCCTTTCATTGTTGTCTTGTCGGCAACTGACTACGATTTAGAGACAATGAAAACAAAGTATCTCGCTGTAAGATTTGCGAAACCAATAATCACTATCAAAGTGAGTTCTTGGTGCGTTTGGTCAGAGTTTTGTTTTGATAAGCGGCAACGTGGAGAGTCGCCGATACGAGAGTTAATGTCCGACACAATGGACGCCAGGAAACGCAACGCGATAAACAAATTTTGCTTTGTCAGGGTGCTCTCTGTCCTACCTTCAACCCCGCGCCCCGGTGTTCCGAACTTTGGATTGACTTCAGATTAAAAGTTTAGCTGTATGAACTCCGTGAGGTGTAATCCCTTTAGCTAGCAAAGGTCACGCATCCGGCAGCACAAAAGTTGTTTTTAGCCTGGTTTAAAAGGAGAAAGCAACTTGCAGCGTCCAGAGTGTAAAAACATTTCGAAAGGGGCAAAATATTGAACCAGTGCCGAAGAAACGGCAAAATAGGTTTTGTTCTGAAGACAGTGTTACCCACACGGAATATTACAAATTGACAAAGCAGGGTACTGAATGGCAAGTGTGTCTCGAAATGCAAACACAAGTTTTTAGTATGGCTGGTGCTTTGTTAAACAAAAGTGACGACAATATTAATGACAGCGGTTGTTTGCTTAGTGACCAAGCGTGAAATAACGTACTTTTGAACGAAGAAGTAATAAGTTNTGACAACAGGATACCATTTTGCCCATGATATTTGTATGTTCTAAAGAGAACAACAATAGTTTACTGCCATAACAAGGTAATGCCACAAGCTCGTCATAGAGCCAGAAAAACATGATGACCGTTTTGGAGCAAAGTTGTCCTTTCATTGTTGTCTTGTCGGCAACTGACTACGATTTAGAGACAATGAAAACAAAGTATCTCGCTGTAAGATTTGCGAAACCAATAATCACTATCAAAGTGAGTTCTTGGTGCGTTTGGTCAGAGTTTTGTTTTGATAAGCGGCAACGTGGAGAGTCGCCGATACGAGAGTTAATGTCCGACACAATGGACGCCAGGAAACGCAACGCGATAAACAAATTTTGCTTTGTCAGGGTGCTCTCTGTCCTACCTTCAACCCCGCGCCCCGGTGTTCCGAACTTTGGATTGACTTCAGATTAAAAGTTTAGCTGTATGAACTCCGTGAGGTGTAATCCCTTTAGCTAGCAAAGGTCACGCATCCGGCAGCACAAAAGTTGTTTTTAGCCTGGTTTAAAAGGAGAAAGCAACTTGCAGCGTCCAGAGTGTAAAAACATTTCGAAAGGGGCAAAATATTGAACCAGTGCCGAAGAAACGGCAAAATAGGTTTTGTTCTGAAGACAGTGTTACCCACACGGAATATTACAAATTGACAAAGCAGGGTACTGAATGGCAAGTGTGTCTCGAAATGCAAACACAAGTTTTTAGTATGGCTGGTGCTTTGTTAAACAAAAGTGACGACAATATTAATGACAGCGGTTGTTTGCTTAGTGACCAAGCGTGAAATAACGTACTTTTGAACGAAGAAGTAAAAAGTTTTGTTTAACTTGAGTATTTTGGTTAATTTTTTCAGACTACCTATGCATTGGTTAAAATATGAAAGTTAACATGATGGATAGTCGTTCGTCAAGGTCCGTTGGTAGGCCTAGATTTAGTCAAGAACAAATTGTAGATAGCTTTTCCAATGAACCCCAGGATGAGGAATACTCGGGGAGAACAAGCAGAGAACGCAACAGCATTGTTCTTCAACGTGATGAAGCTCTTAAGGTCCGTGGCTTCAGTGTTTACCTATTTCTAGTTTTATTGGGTTTTGTNAAATATGAAAGTTAACATGATGGATAGTCGTTCGTCAAGGTCCGTTGGTAGGCCTAGATTTAGTCAAGAACAAATTGTAGATAGCTTTTCCAATGAACCCCAGGATGAGGAATACTCGGGGAGAACAAGCAGAGAACGCAACAGCATTGTTCTTCAACGTGATGAAGCTCTCAAGGTCCGTGGCTTCAGTGTTTACCTATTTCTAGTTTTAATGGATTTTGTCGTACTTTTAGCACACTTCTGAAAATGACTTTCAAGCAGATATAAGATACGATTCATTTAAAAAGAAAAACATAGTTTCTTTTGTCCGTTGTACATTGAGGGGTGTACATATGTCGTCGAAGTTAAATTACGACTGGTGCGAAATATTGTGTGACATAATTGACAAACGCTTTTGCTTATCAAAGTTTGACGCCAATGAATTATCAAAACGTCAATCCAACTACCCAGGACTTCAAGCGTCTTATTCAAATAAACAAATTTTGAACATCAGGCATGACCATTGAAGAAAACTGAACTCACCAAATCGGTTTGATATTAATTACGAATATTGCAATGTCAATGTCACGCATACAGATAAACAAACTATATAAACTGGCTACGGGTTTTGATCGGTGGTTTTCAGAGTGTGTTTCGAAAAGCGTTAATGTATAGTAGTGTGGCACAATAAAGTACTAATGTTTAAATGGCTTGCCGAATTCATTTTTTCTTTCACACGACTTTGACGTTTTAAAAACCCAGACTACTGAGTTGTTTAGCCTGTGTGGGTTTAAGGCCACTTTGTCGCTTGTAGTTTTAACAGTCCAACAACACGTATCAACGTTTCAATCTAGGTTTGGGTATAATAGCCCATAAGTTCGCGGTCGTGCCGTGGAGCGAGTTTTCCATTGACGACGTGGTGTGAATAATGTATTTATGCACTGGGTGACAAGCAGCAAACTTTATTAAAAACGATGTGGTTATAGCGAGAGGAAGCTCTTCGCGATCGCCTCAAGTTACAGGAAGCGATTAACCAGAAGCAAATGCAAGAGTTACGAGCTCAGACCAAACGACTTTCCGCAGAAAACCTGAAATTACAAAGAACTTCTATGTTTGGAGGCTCATATAAAACGGACAAGAAAAAAGACGGGAAGGTGATGTACAGTCGTCTACAAATTTATCATGCTTCTGGTGTCAATTATTTTTAAAGCTAATTTTAACAAGCCTGAAAAGTGATAGTTTTTATTTTAACTTGGATATGGTCTGTACAGTGACTAGAATTAATGATATTAAGTTTAAATATTTCAGAGTCGGGAGGTTAGAGAACTGTACAAGAACGTAGAACAACTGAAGATTGAGAAGCAATCTCTCCAGCAAAAACTAGATGGACTTTCAGAATTTATCCGGGTAACCTGTTTTTCATTTCTTTAACAATTTTTTTAACATTTGTAATATTGTGTATTTTGGCTGTCGAAATTACCATTCGCAAGAGGCATAAAAACAGTTATGTATCCGCTTCATTCCAGGTTGCGGGTGACCTAAAAAATGAGGCAATATCGCAATGTCGGGAAAAGAACGAAATTATTCGGAGGCTACGTGAGGAAAAGGAGGTGGCACAACAGATGAGAAACGAGGAAACTCGGCGTCGATTTCAGGTCGAAGGGGAGCTTCATTCGCTGCAGCTATATGTAGAATACACAGAGCGAAAGGCGCGCGAGAAATGTCGAAGCAAAAGCGTCCAAACAGACACTTCCATTCCTTTGCGAATGGGAATCGCGACTCAACGAAGTTCAACCTCAACAGGGAACCCGCCCAGGAGATCTTCGTCGATGCTGGGCAGGCCAAGCTTACGGTCGTCGCACATTGGTAACGCGACAGAGGGTGGTGCCAGCTACAGCGCCCTCACATCAGCTGCCGCGTTGTGGAAATTGCGGTCTGTAGAGTCTGGGTTTCAAAAGGACAGTCTGGCTATGAAGAAAAAGTTTTGCCAAGCAACGCAGGATAATTCCGGAAAACAAACCAAAGCAGAAGTGACCGCTTCCACTTTGCACGGACGGCATTCCTACCCCCCAACAAATTCTCCGACACTGCAGAACAAAACAAAGGTTGGAAATTACATAGTGGCAAAGCGAGGCAATAGCCAATCAGGTGTCAATCAAAGCAACCCGCAGAGTAAATCGATGATTCTTCCCCCGCCCCCACCACCACCGCATCGACCACTTTTGGCAAATGGCAACAGTTCAAGACAGAAATACCTACAACACACTGTGACAATGGCTCCCGCTGCAATGATCTATAACTCTAGAATAGACATGTAGATAAACTGTATAGATCACTGCTTGAGCTTATAAATTGTTGCTCTCTCAAACTAGAAGTTGTCGACTAAGAAACGAAAAATCTTCAATGTATGTTGCAAGATTTAGTTTTGTAATGACTATTTATATCTGTGACAGTTGCTTTTTTTCGCCTGATTATTATTTTTTTGATAAAATGAAAATATTGTCACAACCAGTCCACGATAAGTCGTGCTTCTTTAAGCAGTAAAGCAGTGGTTCCCAACCTTTTATGGCTGGTAACCCCCTAAAATGATTTAAAATATCTTGCGACCGACTCAACCAACCATTTTTTTCTAAACAACAAGATCAATCAAAATGCTTTTTACATATATTATTTATTTGCATACACTTTTGCTCCATGAGACGGCTGGCCTTGCAACTTCGTCAAAATATAACGGATCTGTTTCCGTTTGTAAAAATATCACATATCTGTCGCAACCCCCAGATTGGGAACCACTGCAGTAAAGTAAACAATGCGTCAAATCGTAAAAAGACTTTAAAATGAAATGAAAGTTGTTAAGTTGAGTTTCGCTTGGTGAAAGAAATAACGATACAATGCCTGCAAAGAAACCACCAGGATATAGCTGCACAATGTTAAAACGGTAAAATTACAAAGCGTTATGTGTCGGGGCCCACACGAGTGTGGGCTTTTGCGCATTGTTGGAAACGCGTCCGTCGAGATCGTTTGTGAGACCAGCTGAGGAGGTTATGAAATCTATCCCTTCGTGCTAGGAAACGAGGTTAGGGTTCGATCAGGGGCCGGAAGGAAGAACGCACACTATGGGATATGGGATAAAACAGCTAATGCAGGAACGGGACGACCACAAAAATCCTAATCGCCAGCCAAGTACGCCTCACCAAATGTGGCAGTACGGTACTATACAAGCATCAACAGATGCGATACACCTTTCGCAGCGAGTGTCGCAGTATTCCAACACACAAGACAGAACTTTCAATAGGAGCATGTTGGTTGGTTATTTCCTTCGTTCATATCAAAAAACAACACTGTTCTATCAGGTACAAGCGAAAAACTATTATGCTGCCGCAGTCAAGTTTCAGCCGCTAAATACACGCGTGAGAAACCAATGACAATCGCGCGCGTAAAGGTAAAAACTTTCAGTCTCAGGGATTTCAGTCGCGAGCTTGGGATCTTGGGAAAAAGTTTTGTAATCGCTCAATATCTTGGGACTTTAATATTATACATTTAACAAGTGTAAATTTCACTTTTTCCTGTTGCTATTAATACGAATCATCAGGAATTTCTACTAAGAATGGTATTTACTTTTAACATCGTTCAATTCTTGCATAAAAATATTTCTAGGATCTGAACAAATAGAAAAAAGTGAGTTACTTGTCAGCGGATTTTTGTCAAACAGAACATTGTATTTGTCAATTCTGACCATTTTGAAGCTTTGTGTAATTGTAAAAGGGCATTTCCTGGTAGTCAGATTGCAAAAAAGTAGCAATAAATAAAACTAAAATATCTGATTTATGGAATTATATATCATAAAAATCGATCGTTACGGGATATATGCTATGTACGCAACTAAAACTTTCAATTATCATTTACAAGAGCGCGGTCATTTCTGTTAACCAGATCTTAGCAGTACTTTTTCGGAATTTCGATACTATTAAACAAGATGTAGTTGATGCGCTGTTACACACAGTTTCGGTAGAAAATGGAACTGGGCATGGTTTATTATCTGCAGGTAATGTTTTTTTAGAGAAGAATATATTCCCTTTAGTAATATCATTTGATTTGAAGGCAATAACTGCTCAACAATGATATCTTGGGATTTTTCAAAGGTAAATCTTGGGATATCGTTAAATTCTCAGTGGCAGCCCTGATTCCAAGATCTTGGGAAAAGTCCGAAGCAGTAGCAGACCTGCCCTCGTCTACTGTCCACTGGACAGTGTCCAGCGGGCGCTAGAAAACAGTTTCGCAAAAGTAACTCCTTTATGCATGAATGATTTCTGTAAACACAGTGCTCATGATCATGATTCTCATAGAGATCAGTGGCAGTGCTATTGCCTACTACTGATTTTCAAAAACAAGTACAAACAAACCGACTAAGCAAAATAAATTTGCTGATATTAAAGGAGTTTTATTTATTCTCTAGGCACATAAATTAGGGTATGCAGTTATTTGGTAAAAAATGAAAAAGATAGAACTTTCAATGTTCTGGTAAATATTGAATAATGCAGTGAGGACTTGAGTAAAAATTGAAATGGAGAACAGCAAAGAGCATCCACTGGTTTTAAGAGGTGTGAATGTTAACATAAGAATACTGTAAAATGCAGTATAACATGCGAAGTAATTTATTTTGCAGTAATGAGACTGACTAAGCCTTCCATTATCACATCACTTCCCATATCAAGTGAAGGTCATAACTTGTACCCTAAAACGTTGGGTCAGTGTAGCACAGCATTAAACTCATTTGGAACAGGTAAATTTAATATTTATGTACTCCAACTGTATAAAACTAGTGCCTAACTAAAGTTTGTCATTGCAGGTGAATTACTGGTGCTACCTCAAAGTTTTGGTAATATATTTCTGGGTGAAACCTTTGTCAGTTATTTGAGTGTGATTAATGAAAGTCCTGGGAGCGTGTCTAATGTAAGCCTGAAGGTATGTCAAAACCATGGTAGCTGCGTTTGTGCTAGGGATAGACATGCCCTTATTTTCGAAGTTTATTTGCAGGCTGATTTGCAAACAGAGTCTCATCGATTACCAGTATCACTTGCCAAACCTATTCCAAACCTTGCTTCTGGAAGCTCACTGGATGAAGTCATTAATCATGAAGTTAAAGAGCTTGGCACTCACATGTAATGATCTGTGAAAAACAAAACATAGACAATGCTGGCTGGGGAAATTTACCTTGTCATAATTTTTTATTGAGGGGCATTTTTAATTTTGACTCAGATAAGAATTCCTAAAATACATTTTAAGCTAATCTTATTTTTTTAAGACTCGTCTGCATAGTTTCTTACAGCAAGCCAGATGGTGAAGTAAAAAGTTTTCGCAAGTTTTTTAAATTTCAAGTTTTAAAGCCACTGGATGTAAAAACAAAGTTCTACAATGTGGAGGTAGCTTTCAATTTAACATCAATTTCATATGTTGTATTTGAAAGCTGAACAGTGTATTTGCATTAAGTGTGATGAGGTGTATCTTGAAACACAAATCCAAAACATCACCCAATCATTGATATGCATGGAAAAAGTCAATTTGGATCCATCACCTGCCTATGATGTAAAACCATTAAACAGTGGGTCGGATCAAAGCAGGTGAATATACAGTACCTGGATAATTATAAGTCCTTGAAATTATAAATAAGGTTTTTACAGTGTCACAATGCAGACCTACATGAAGCCATCTGAAATCCGCCAATACTTGTACCAACTGAAGTTAAAACCAAAGTACTCACTACAAGTGTTTAGTGATGGTGCTGGAGCTATTGGCAAACTTGATATTGTTTGGAAATCAAGTTTTGGAGAAAGGGGGCGCTTGCAAACAAGCCAACTGCAACGAGCTGTATGTTCACACATACATCCAATCTAAAAGCATTTTAGTTTTGACTTATGTGTCTAGGTTACAAGTCAAAGTGATATACGATTAGAGGTTGATTCTGCGCCGAATGAGCAAGAAGTCAACCAGCCATTTGAAATGAAATGTAAAATCACTAACTACAGGTAACCTAATAATCTTACACTTGCAACATTGTTCTGACATGAATTTACAGCAATGCAACTTAAGCATGTTTGCTTATCAGTGAAAGAGTGAAAAACCTGATGGTAAAATATGAAAATAGCACAAGGATGTTGTGGCAAGGGCGTTCATCTTATCAGCTACAAAAGTTAGCTCCAAAGGACCATGTTTATATCGCAATGTCTTTGTTGCCAATATCCCCCGGTCTTCAGGTACAGTTAGTTTAACAAGCATATAATACATGCACAGTTTTAGCTTTTATGCAAGTGAAACATATATTCTTTTATTTTACACATTCCAGACCGTTTCCGGATTGCAAATAATTGATACGGAACTGAACAGAACATACGACTTTGATGACGTTCATCAAGTATTAATACTTTCAAATTGAAACTAAAGTTTTTTTTAAATGTGCAATAATTGTTTTCACCAACACATTGCTGCTGTGTCAGTTGTACAAGAGGAGTGTCCTGCAGTGAAAGTAGAAATCTTGAGTTGAACAATAAAAAAAGAAACCAAGTTGGTCCAATTGTTGTAACAGAGTGACACAGCATAATCTCCATTAAGTCGTGCCAAATGCCCTGGAGCAGAGAACCACTGCTAGTATGGCAACAACACATGAAATGTAAGATTGCTGAATGGAGGCTTTCAAAGTAATTTCTTGTCAGCACCATTTACTCCACAAGCATTTGTGCCTCCATTGCATCAATAGAGTTTTCTAAACATGGAGGAAACTGTCTGTTCATTGAACCATTGGTCTGGAAGTTCTCACCATTACTCATGGCAGCTTTAGCAGTGTTAGAATCATGCCCGGACTTGAAAGAATCCTTTGAAGCTTCACACATAGCTTGTTGAATATCTTCCAACATTGATTCACTATACTGCACTCCTGGTGGTGGTGATGGCGGGACATTGCCTTCGAACATTGGTGGTCCCGGTTGTTGCTCATTTGATGCAGAGCTATCATCCCAGTTTATTTTAAATCTTGTCACGCGTGGTTCACTACTTAAAATGTTTCTTACCAGCTGAAAAAGTCATACAAAGGGTCAGCTTTAATTAATGGTGAAGCAGTCCCAGGGTTTTACCTTTGAGAAATCTGGCTTATCTGGTGGAGTTTCTCGCAGTTCAGCATCGGAATACTCATTGTTAACATAGTAACCCACTCTGACAAATTCATGACCATGGTATGTGCAAGTTAAAATAACAATGGTAACACCAACAACATCCTCAACTGGAATGCGCTCTGGCACTGGTGGTTCTGCCTGCACAAACATTGATGCTTGATTGTTATATGTTAGTAAGCACACAATTTTTGAAACAACGGCGTTACCTGAAATACAAACTTATGTCTACCAGCAGGAACAGGTCCTACCAGGACTGAGTCCAGAATCTGGTCAAATGCTTCACTTTCAGCAGAACCAACATAAACAATTTTCCATTCTAAATCTGTAAAAAAAAAAATCTATCAGCAGTCCAAATTTTTTACCACAAAATAACACTTTTTAGTTGGTATAATCATTGGTACTCATTTTGCACAAAGTTAGTTGCCAAAATTCTTACCATCTCTAAGATTTTCGAGACAATCAAACGTTATTTGAAATTGAAATGGATTGTAAAAGTTTGACGGGTTGTCTAGCACTTCAACATTTACAATCTGAACTTTAGTCATTTTCCTGTTCCTGGAATGCAGAAGGAAAATAGAATGGCACCTATTCAAAATTATTAGTTTTTCCTAATATTCAGATTAGAATTTTAGGAGGTGAATACCAAGAAGCCTATGTTGTTTTGGCTTATGTTTTTAGTTGTGTAACAAAGGCAACATTAATAGAGGAGCCAATGAAGCCCCAGATACTCACAAACTAGGAGCACTCCCAACTATACATAATTAAGGAGCAGGTTAAGTTGTAGTATTATGCAACAAAAGAAACAAAAAAGATGGTTTGCAGAATTAGTATTAGTACTTAAATAAAAATTAAATTCGTGCGATTTTGAACACGTAATAAACACCAGTGGCGAGCTTAAAAATTAAAACCTTAATTTACAATGCTCAAATAACGATAACCACCGTACTATTTGCAAAGTACCAACTTCCAAATAGCGCCAAAACTCTAGGCGCCAAGGAAAAAGATTTATTTTTTACCACTAGGTGTCTTGAAATAACAATAACCAAACCAAAGTCATCTACAGCTCCACCTATAAATTTTATTAAATATTTAATTTAAAGTGTTGTAAATACATAGTTTGATATGTCTAAAGATTTATTTTTATATCTTTTTAAAAAAGTTAATGGTGTGTAATAAAATGCATGAACGGTTCCGTAGTCTGTCAAGCGGAAAGTTGTAAATACCGCGTTTGTTTGGAGGTCTGCTGAGGATTTGCGATGCATTTAGGTTGGCAAAATGAACAGTTTTCCCCAACCTGATAAAGAAATGCTGTAATACGATGAACCTAATACGTTATGCATCGCTTTTTGTTGCCGTCCTTGTGGGTAAGTATTTATTTGTTTTTAAATTTACTAGTTTTGCGAAAATAAACAACTCAAAAATGGGGTGCAGAGTTTTTTACCTGCAGCGGTCAGGAAGCGTATAGAACCATAAACGGAATTGCGTGTAGTGATTTAGCTTCCAACCGGGACTTTTGCAGCATACATAAAGAACAAGGACACTGTGATTGGCAGTTTATTGCTGATCAATGTGCTCAAACATGTGAATTATGTAACCCTGCAAGAAGGTAAGTTTAACTGCTGTAATTACACTTTAATAGAGTCAGTGCTTAAATTTAGTGAATGGAATTTAAGCTACTTATTGTGTGTAATTTTTTTCAACTTATTGTCCGGAGTTCATATTCGATAGGTTCGGTCCATGGAGTGAATGGAGCAAATGCAGCAGAGAATGTGAAGGTGGAAAAAGGTTGCGAACTAGGTCATGCATGGACATTGGCTGCAAGGGAATCAAATATGACATGCAGGATTGCCCATCCTATCAATGTAGAGAGACAATGTAAAAACAACATCACTGAATGTCTGTAGCGCAGTCAGACCTTGTTATTCTGACAAACACAGAATTTCTGTTAGCCATTAAAAAAGTGCTAGAAACCCATTTTTTTGACGCATTATCACCCATTTAATTCGAAAACAATGTTAAACCGACAAAAAATTAGGATGAATATCCAAACCCAATAAAAAACTTTCCCAATTTTCATCTGTGAAGAATTGCTGGCAGGTTTGAGATTTTGTGACCAAATTATAAAATGTCGGGATTTTAGCTTGATTAGTTTTTATTTTTGCCCTGTACGTTTAAATCTTAAAGGGAATATTGTGGACATTGAGTTAAAAATTCTTGAATTGAAAAACACCACTCTTGAATTACGCTAAACCAGTGTTTTTTAACATGTTGCTTGTACCACCCCATGACTAGCTGGGTGATTTTGAAATGTCCTTTTCCTATTCAAAATTCGAAATCAAAAATAAGTTATTTTATCAGCATTAAACAACAGTTGTTATGGAAACATTTCACCAAACTGTGGAATATTTACCTAAAATGCACCACCACTTTGTGTCCCAGGGTTTCAGTAAAAATAATGCCAACAAGGGTCTGGATTTCCGGATCTGGGGATCAGCAGACCTTTTGGGCCATCAACCGGTTATGCTTTCAGATAGTTTGCAAATGTGAACAAAAAACTATTTAATTTAGTTATATTGTAATTTAAATAATGTTTGATAAACGAGTCATAAGTCTGTTGTGCAGTGTTCCTGGTGGAAGAAAAAGTGAAAATGGTTCGACAACATCTATCATACCAGGTGGAAGATCTGTTTCCGGGTCCACTGGTAGTGGAAGAAGTGTGGTTCAAGTTCATACTTGTGGTTCAAATCTATTTGGCTGTGACAATCGACGATGTATTGATGAATCAAAGGTATTGTTACCTTTCAAACAAATTGGCAATTTCTTGCTTTGTTATAAACTTAAGGCTTTTTAAGGTCACTTATAAATTTTGTTTTTTGTTAAACTATCGCAGATAGATGGTATGGGATCTGTCAAGAAATGTTTATTTGCTAGGTGTGTAGTGGATACTACAATTGCTTTGATAGAAGTGATGAAGAAAATTGTAATCTTGGTCTGAGATGGGATGGTTTGAGAGTTTTAATGAATTGGAAGTCGCACAATTGTCTGGATGCTAACGTCACAGGAACTGAAGAACCTAAACCTTGGTATAAAGCTGAGTGTTGGTGGAGGCAATCTCACAACATCACATGCTGTCTGACAATGCTAGCATAATTTTGTAATTTTGGTCTGTGACAAATATAACCAAGGATAAACAGTTTATTTTGAAAAATATTTATACACGTATTTTCAAAAGTATGTGTAAGATGCAAGATATTTTAAAGGCATTTTCGAAAACTATTGGCTTTGCCTAAATAGAATGTCTGGGTGCTACATCAATAACAAGTTTAAAAAGCTTTTGTTGCAATGACATTTACCATGATAACAGTCTCCTTATAACCTTAGTACAAGGGTGTGCAACCTGTGGTCTATGGAAAGCCAAGGTTTTGTTAAGAGTGCACTCTTATGGCAGCACCAATGACCTTTTTGAACGTGACACTTTACATTTTGTTATTAATTTTGTTTGTTAACTGTAAAGCAATTGCAACACTCAACAATTTACCTGTTTGACCTATTTACTCAGAAAAATCTTCACCTTGTACAAATTAACTAAAACGTTTAACCACCAGGGCTTTTCGAAGATGTCCAGGACCCAAAAGTCCTGATTTGAAAAACTTTTGGTGGCAATGGAGACTTGATACCAACTTGCTACATACAGCTACTGGGAAATGTCTTGCTGTAAATCGAACCGGACCCAATTTCACAGAAGTTGTTGTCCTTTTAAAACCATGCAACATTGATGATGTACGTCAAAGTTGGCAATGTAAGTTAAATAAATGTATATGACCACTAACAACAAGTTTTGGCAAATCTACATTGGCTTACCTTTTGTGTGTAATGAGATTTGATTCCCAGATAGGTGGACTCTTTCAAAACATTAAGTACAGCCCATTTTAAACATTCTTGTCGCTTAGACTTGAATCACATTTCTATAACTTATTGCAAAGTTTGCAGCTGAATGCTGAGCATCAAAACAGTGATGCTCAATTGGCTCAGCCTCACTCATCTCTACTTCCTAGACAACTTCTAAGTCACTGGATTAAAAAAATGCCAAAATATATACAATGCTGCCATATTGATACAAGAACCATTGTTTTGGGGGGCAGCCGATTCCAAACCCAGAAACATTTTAATTCCCTGGTAGTGGGTAACTCCACACTGGCAAAAAAACTGCTTAAAATCAACCATTATGTTTGTTTGGTATTTTAAAGGTGAATACCGATCACTAAGAGTGCGATTAAGAGATCCTAGTCAAGTTTTACCTGTGGAAAAAGCAAACCACAGATACCTTGCAATAAGTGATGAAGGACCTGGGGTGTACCTTGAAATGAGAGAAACCCGTGGCACTTCCACTGATTTTCATTTGCTCGGTACAGACAAACTTAATATCTGTGCAAAAAAAGGTAATTTACTAACAAAATAAATGACTCTCTGAAAACACCATTGAAACATGTGTATTGTTAAAGACCTGAAAAATTTCTGTGTTAACATGTAGACCAATAAAACAGACTTAAAAGTTAAGTTAGTATGGTAATTGATTGTCCTACATCCTCCACTTTTCCACTTTCCTGGCATTTATGGAACTAAGCATCCTTTGAAAATCAAGGGTTTTTTTACAAATCTGGTTTAAATAAATTAGTAGTTTTTTACTTAAATTCTTTAACATTATAACAGGCCAAACATTTACAACAAACAACTGAGAATCTGATGTAAAAAAAATAGACACTGTATACTGACATGTCTTCTGCAGCAGAAGGTGTGGTGCCAACAAAAATGTAGAAATAAGAAAGCTAAAATATCTCGCATGGAAAATATAAGCAGAAATATATACGAGCATGGTATCTAACATTTATTTAATGAATGAATCTGTAAAAAATATGAAAAGCAAAATAATAGTTTGAAGACTTAACTGGAGTTACAAATGATTACTAATGTTTTTTTTTAATAAAGTCTTCAGATGTATAGTCCAAATTGTTTAATCTTTATCAATTCCAGATAAAAAATTATCTTTTGTATGTCCTATTGTGGATTTTTCTGCTTTACAACCATGCATTTAGACACTTATCTATGTTCCAATTATGTGTTTATACTTAACAACTGCCGACTGATAGATACTTGCATAACTGCATTGTGCTCTATAGACAAATGTCATGTTGGTCGCCCGATGCTTCTAGTTTTCAATTTGTCCTGACCTTTTTTATCTTAATTTTTAGCAGTGGCAGGGATTGCCCCTCAAAAATGTTCTCGGACATGTGGTATTGGATCCATCAACGTGCTAAGATCATGTGCAAAATATGGAAGAAGTGACTGTGATGGGTCGAATTATGAAGCTGTTCCATGTAACACTCAACCCTGTCCCATATATTGTCCACCGGGTTGGCATAGAATGCTTTCATTTTTCTATCGTGGCGATGCCAACTGTTTTAAGGTAAATGTTAGCTACAAAGGGAAAACTTTTCATGGGGTAAGAAGGTTTTAATGTTGCTAATCAATAAAAAAAGATTTTTATTTTTGTAGAAGATTATTTTATTTTTGTAAAAATTCTATTTATTTTTGTAGACACTTATACATAAAAAAAACACTAGTCTGGCCTGTTGAAAATTCTTATGTATGCAATTAATGTGGCTTTTGCAAAAAATGTCAAAACCTTTTTGCAATGATGCAATTTATGTGTGACTTGACTATGATATACATTACTCAGTCCTTTTGGTGAATCAAAAGATTTTAATTAAAATTTATATTTTATTTTGGTAGGCATTTTCAGATCCAAAAACTTTCCAAGAAGCCCAATCATTTTGTGCAGCCAACAACTGGACCCTGGCTGCTGACAAAAACAGACAAACCCACAATTTTCTGTTGTTTTTACAGAGACATTCTGAAAAGTCTTATATTGGTATGTGGTACCTAATAACATTGTGTGAAATGAAATGTTTTGATAATACAGTAAATCTCAGTTAATTCGGATACTACTGGAATGACAAATTCATCTGAAATATACGAATATCTGGTTTATCCGAAAATGTTTGTTACAAGCCTAATCTAGATAGTGGCTGATTCCAAAAATCACCTTATTTGAACAGATTACCAACCCAATGATAATAGAATTACTAAAAAAACAGATTTATTGATAAGGTAACCTTATGCACTAAATACCCGAAAACCAATTGGCAACAAACATGACAATGGACTGTTACGTCATGCACGACAAAAATACCTGTAAGTCACCAAAGATATTAGGATGTTTCAACTTTGTACACTGCAGAATACAATGCAGTGAAGCAAGTATATATCAGTAAGCAGTTGTTATAAATAAACAGGTGACTGCACATGGCTAGGTGTCCAATTTTTTCATTAAGTAAAAAATCTATTTTAAAAATTGCAAAAAGCCACTTTTATCTAGTTTAGGTTTAAATCCTATATAACCGGTGTGTTTAGTTGAAAAACATTAAATTCTTAAAATTATTTATACCTCCAGTTTCATCCAGACAAAGATCCGGGGTAACTGAGGTTTTCTGTAACAGCATCACACTGTTGCAACGGTAGTACTTAGAGTTTAAACAAAAAAATATAAAACTAAAACACACATTTTCTGATGGTTTGGATTTTTATGAGGCTGACAACAGTGTTGGACAAGTTTTACCAAGCTGTAATTTGTGTTCTGAATTATGTGGATTTATGTTTCTATAATAGCTATTAAACCTAAAACACAATATGTTGCATGGCAGGAATAAAGTAAAAGTAATAACTTTTTAAAATTACATCAATGATAACTAAAACATTTAAAAAAAATATTGCACAATTTGAATTGATGCAAAAGGTGATGCAATTATGTCAAGGTTTGTATGAGGACTTAGAGGTTTCAGCATCAGGCAGTGCCACACACACTTTGCGTTTTACTTATGACCGTCAGCCACTTGGGGGCATGCACCCCTGGAGTCTTCAGGGGGACTATCGGAGTAAAGAAAGGCCCAGTTGTGTAACTGGTTTGGGGAGCACGTACTTTGGGGCAGTTCGGACAACAAGCGATGGACAATCATGCGAAAAATGGTCTGTGAAACCTGATACAGATGAACACATACCACTCAAACGGTTGGTAGTTGGCGGCCTTGACCCACCAGAAGGTGTAAATCACTGTCGCAATCCAAATCTCGATCCAAAGGGAGTGTGGTGCTATGCAGGCAGTAAAAGAATCCCTACTACCTGCAATGTAACTGATTGTTTGGATGTCATACCAGAAACTGGATTCGGAGGCAGGTATGTGCAAAGCAAAATTTTGCGATGACATTTCAATCCAAATTGTTTTCTAAAATTTAAGTATGCAAGTCATGAAGCTAAATAGTATCTTTACTGAAAACAGAGCTTTCCAACTTAATATTATTTTTACTTGACAAGCTTAATATTGATGATACCACTGTTAATGGTATATGTGAAATACTGTAACATTTTTCAAATAAAGTATATTTTTGTTGCAATATTAATAAGGTGCTAACCTTTTATAATTTTCTAATTTAGTAGTGTGCCAAACTATTAAACAATAAAATGATTTTGTTTTGTTAGATTATTCCCCAACATTGATAAGCATCACCAGTTTCTCATTCGTTCTCTACAACGCTCTCCAGACGACCAGTATTTTTGCTTGATTGCAATGTTACAAAAAAGATCGCACATCCTCCAAATTGATAGATGTGATTTCTCTGATAAGAGGCAGAGATTTTTCTGGTGGTCATCACATGCAATTGTGAACATGGGTTTTAATTTGTGTATCAGTTTATCTGCACGAGTTCCCAGGTCCGGTGACCCAGTGGTGTTGCTGCCATGTGATAGAAGACTTGCTAAAAAATCTCAGCATTGGATAACATCAGAAAATTATATTATTTCCGGATGGAAGTTTGACAGCAGGATGTCTGGTCCAATCCATAAACTTACTTATGATACAATAACCAAGGTTCTTGCTTTATCTCTTTTAGATTATAAGTTCTGTTTAAATCAAGTGTTTCTTTGCAGTTTTATTATTGCTGTGATTAAATTTGTAAAGTTGCAAAACACCGCACTTGACGGACCATAAAAATGTTTTGTTAGTTGCCAGAAACTTCTTTGTTATTTATTCTTTTGTACAGTGACCTAAAACTGCAAATCTTACATAGATCATGTGAAAAAGGGATTAAAAAAATTATGATTGAGTTTTTGCAGTGTGTAAGCCCAGTTTACATGGGTTGTGTTTTTTAGCTATTTTCTGTAAACATTTTTTCAATAGGTATATATATCTGACATGAGAAGTTCATTATTCACCACCTGGATACCTGACTCAGGAATTGTCCCATTTTCTAAGATGTCATCTGAAACACCACCGGGTGCCTATGAATTTGTTATGGGTTGTGGAAACTGCCTGTCCCATTCTGTTGCACTAGAATCCAATCTCATTCATATGACTTCTTGTAACAATGAAATTTCATCACAAAGGTTTGAATACTTGTATTGGGCAATATCCTGCAGTACGCATTGAGGGATGTTCATTGTATCATATTGAGTCCGTGTAGATTTGAATTCAAATCCAAATTGAATCTATAATAGCATCTTAACATATGCAATTTGTTTCTATGCAGTGCTATTTCCATACACAGCAGTGCTGATACACTGTTTGCTTTTGTTTTCAAAAATATGTTTTTCAATTTGTATCACTAACATTTGAGCTGCCATTGTAGGATGGCCGATTGTTTTTGCCAATAGCCAGGATTGATCTATGTCCTATGTGCCGTATGCAGTCTGGACAATTTTTTAGATTTTTGATTTACCTAAAAGTATTGGTACATAGTTTTGCCCATTGGCGCNTATCCTGCAGTGCGCAATTAGGGATGTTCATTGTACCATATTGAGTCCGTGTAGATTTGAATTCAAATCCAAATTGAATCTATAATAGCATCTTAACATATGCAATTTGTCTGCAGTTTCTATGCAGTGCTATTTCCATACACAGCAGTGCTGATACACTGTTTGCTTTTGTTTTCAAAAATATGTTTTTTAATTTGTATCACTAACATTTGAGCTTGCCATTGTAGGATGGCCGATTGTTTTTGCCAATAGCCAGGATTGATCTATGTCCTTTGTGCCCTATGCAGTCTGGACAATTTTTTAGATTTTTGATTTACCTAGAAGTATTGGTACATAGTTTTGCCCATTGGCGCTGGTTGCAATATGCCTTATCTGTGATATATGATTGATTGTTCATTAACAATTTATTATTTCATGTATAAACAAAATAAAAAGTCAGCAAAAAGTTGCACGGTCTGTTGACAACAAAATATAACAAACATAATTTTGAACTTGCTTTAGATGGATAAAATTTGGAAATAGGCAGCTTATGAATGTTGCCAGTGGAATGTGTTTGTCCTCATACAGCATGCATATGTATGCGATTGCTGAAGATTGTGATTCCACAAAACCCTCACAAAAATGGAGATGGTTACCACATGGAAACGATGTTGAATCTGAAAGTTTCAATTTCCTGCACATGCAAAGTAGATTTTATCTCCGTTGTGGTTGTACAGGTAATACACTTTGTGTTAGAATAGTTATCAGGTGTTGTTGTTAACCAATTTCAATAAGACTTATACAGATGGTAGATATGGTCATTTGGGGTGTCAACATGTTTTGTTTAACCTTATAGCCACAGTTGTTACCCTGTCAGCGGCTAAATTGTTTTTGATAAATCAAATGTTTATGTTACCACAAAGTTTTTGTGCATTGTCCTTTTTTTGATTTTGGTGCATTCACTAACCCTAGCGGTTATTCTGCTGGACCTTTTAAGTAATTAATTGGGTCATTGTGTTTTGTTATTCATTTAGTTTGGCCCTTTATACCTAGCACTTACACTACTAGCTTTTAAGTGATATCTTAAATAAATAGTATTTGAATAGGTTTTAAATTGGGTCCATGCTATGTGTTGATTGTTTTGAGTGCTTTTATTATTATGCAATGTTCGAATTGAATGAAAGGTTGGATAAATTGTACATTGA
>QXVZ01001648.1:0-14699 GCA_008931825.1 Phallusia fumigata
CATTAAAGTGGAAGGAGGAACGTAAGTGTATTTTTTTACCACTGCCTAGACGCAAATCCGACTAATTTTTTTATTTATTCGACGATTTCAATATCACTGTAAAATAACAATTTTCTCGTTTGGAATAAACTGATTATTTTTCAATGTACTAGGTCATTGTTGGTAATATGACTTCACCAACCAGTGTATGTAGAAAACGTCAAATTAACTGTAGTAAGCTGAAATGTTTTCTCTTTTGCAGTTGGATTGTCTACCAAGACGCAAACTACAAGGGTGCGAGCTACACTGTAACACCTGGTGACTACGCAACCTGGAAAGATTGGGGTGGAACAAACGACCAAATATCGTCTGTTAGACCTGCACCAAAAGTAAGTCATTTCCCGATTCTGATCATAACAAACCTGGTGGTAAAAGCTGAAAGAAACGTACTCGCTATACAAGAATCTTACACGGAATCGAAACAATTTAAATCCATTAAATTCAACACTTTTGCAGATTACGCTTTATGCAGACGCGAATTACAGTGGAAAAATTGTTGAGCTGACTTCAGAATGCGAGTTCCTTGGTAATCTCGGAATGAATGACACCGTGTCGTCCATTAAAGTGGAAGGAGGAACGTAAGTGTATTTTTTTACCACTGCCTAGACGCAAATCCGACTAATTTTTTTATTTATTCGACGATTTCAATATCACTGTAAAATAACAATTTTCTCGTTTGGAATAAACTGATTATTTTTCAATGTACTAGGTCATTGTTGGTAATATGACTTCACCAACCAGTGTATGTAGAAAACGTCAAATTAACTGTAGTAAGCTGAAAAGTTTTCTCTTTTGCAGTTGGATTGTCTACCAAGACGCAAACTACAAGGGTGCGAGCTACACTGTAACACCTGGTGACTACGCAACCTGGAAAGATTGGGGTGGAACAAACGACCAAATATCGTCTGTTAGACCTGCACCAAAAGTAAGTCAACAAATCGCAAGCAGATGTTATGGATTACCCACCATCTTTAAAAGCCTTCTAGCCGGTGTCAAACTTAAAGCAGCAAAAATACCCCATGCTGAATATTGAATATCTTATAATCACTGCAAATGAGCTCAAATCAATTTGAATTAGTTTTATCATTGAATAACTAAAAGTCCAGAACCAGTGTCTAATGTTTTCGCTTGTGGGGTCTCAAGCAAGAAACATGAGGAGCATTGCTCCTGATTGGCGAAACCCGATGGTTCAAAAAATGTTTTAGGCTTTGACTACTGAAAAAGTGAAATCGATAGACAGCATTTGTGACCAAACTTCAATACAACCAGCAGGTTTGCGGTGAAATTTAATCACAACGACATACAACCCGAGGTTCCGTAAACTGGGAAAAACAGCTAAAACAAATTAACAACCTCACTTTACAAGCATCTTACACCCAATCGAAACAATTGAAATCCATTACATTTATTCCTTCATTCTGTTTAGATTACGCTTTATGCGGACGCCAACTTCCGTGGAAAAAGTGTTGAGCTGACTTCAGAATGCGAGTTCCTTGGTAATCTCGGAATGAATGACACCGTGTCGTCCATTAAAGTGGAAGGGGGCACGTAAGTGTATTTTAAACATGGACTGGTCGCAATCGTAAACTATTTTATATAGTTCTTCGACGAATTAAACAGCACCATTGTATGACAAATTTTGTCGTTTCATATAAACTGATTCTTTCCTATGCATTGAGTCATTGTTGGCACTATGACGTCACCCACCCGTGTGTGCAGAAAACGGCAAATTAACTTTAATAAATTAAAATAATTTGTCTTTTATAGTTGGAATGTCTACCAAGACGCGAACTACAAAGGTGCGAGCCAGACTGTGAAACCTGGTGACTACGCAACCTGGAACGGTTGGGGTGGAACGAATGACCAAATGTCGTCGGTAAGACCAGCTTAACAGGAAACTGGAAAGAACACAGCTTTATTATTTTAAAATATCGATGTATGTGACTTGGAGCTTTAACCTGCTCGGTATTATCAGAGAAAATAATAATAAAATGCTGTGTTCAAAATGTGATACAGCGCGATTAGGGTTATTTTGTTTGCAGATAGTTCAAGACAGCTTTGGGTAGCACAACGTTGCAGGATCGTTGGTTTTATCTAGTTGACTTTGGAAAGACTTCAGTGACGCTGCTTCAAACCGACATTTTTTTAACAAAAACTCAATGATACAAAAATTTCTTGTACACCAGGATAAAGTGGCATTAAATAAGAATCCGCCATTTGCGCATTCACTGTTTAAATCTTAGTTTAAAAAATGTTTGCTGTTCGGCGACTTTTATTACAACCTTTTTTCTGAAGCGGAATGCCAGTATAAACAAAGGATAGACCCGGGTTCGGAGTCCCGTGGCTGTGGCAAATAAACCCCGTACTATTAACTCATCTAAATACATTGGCCCAGCGTGCACCATAGTTCGTTTTTGAGTCAAAGCTCACTCTATTCTTAAGCACGGGTGGTTATAGCTTCTAAGGCTTGTTCAGCTGGACCTTCTCAACATTGTGCCGTTTCCAGGCACCACATTGTTTTGGGAATTGGACGACTGCTAATGTTATGATGCAACAGGTACAAGATACTAAAGCAATTAAACAAAAAAAAACGATTCTCTGAAAACAGACTCAAAATTTTGCCTTTTTTAGGTGTCAAGATAGGCGGAGGCTCCTCGCGTTTATCAACCACCAGAAAACTACAATTATGTATGAAACGCAATTCGCCAAAATGTTTTTAATGGTGTACAAATACATTACTAAATCTCCAAGCGGCAGAAAAACTAGATGCGCCAGCTTCCTTTGGCGATTTCAAAAAACACGACATTTTGCAACAAACCAAAATCATGTTATTAGGACTTTATAGGTTTGTGCATAGCAATAAAGGTAGATTAGTCTGAGCTACTATAAGGTCTCGATTCCGCAATGAGAAACACGTAAAAGGATCAAAAAAAATCTCACTAAAACTCAGTCGCCAAAACGTATTGCTGAAAACAGTGCGTCGTTTGTGGATGTTCAGTTTTTTGACAAACTTTATTGTGGGTTTCAGTGAAGCGATCGGAGTGCGCCAGAATGCCAAACCAATACAGTTAGGCTAGGTACTGCAGATCTTGACACTACATGTTGTTTAGGATAAGGTGTTTTTGCACGTATTCATCAAAGCCCATTGTATTTAGTCGTACACAATTAATCGCAAAGTATGAAAAAGTTTTTTAAGGATCACGGCCAAAACTATATGTGCCAAATACATTTTAAAGCATTTCACAATTTTTGCAAGGTTGGCTGTTGCGTACGCCAAAAAGAGAAAATGCTGCTTGATAGATTTAAAATTCAGACATTCTCACCACTGGAAAATCCGTACGAGATAATTACAAGGGATTTGCCTGATCTAATAAACATCGCACGATTGGCTGCCCAAATGAAACCTAATGTTTACTCGTAAACACAATTATCCTTGCAACAACCACAACTAAGAAGAAACCAAGAAAGATAAATTCGCGTTTCAATTCGGCATTTTATAATACAATACTTTATTTCGAAAGTTAAAAAGTGTAAAATCACTGTCTTTTTGAGTTTAGAAGCTGAACAGTTACGTTGGGCATTAAGAAGGCATTGCAAACTAATTTACAATTAAACAGCCAAGTTCGGTATCTTGCAAATGTTTAACACTGCGAAACCTTTGCAAAGGTGCCGATATGTGTCACAGTTCGCTATTGGGAAGAGGTGCACTGAAAAAAACCACCGAACCATTTACCACGGATCCTGGTTACGTAAGTAGGCACAAAAAGTTGCGAACCTTCGTAAATAAAAGAAACAAAGGAGAACCGTTTTGTGTTTTCAGATGAATGCACCTGGAAGGTAACTTTAAAAACAGTCGTTGTGTCCGTAATCCGTGCATTATAAACTGCGTTTATAAAGCGTGTTCGTGATTTAAGTCTTGCAAAAACTTAATAGCGAACAAGTTTGCCAAAGCCACAGTGTTTATGTTTTCTATGTCTAGTATTTGCATTAACAACCAGGGATTTCTACAAATAAAATCATACAAAAATATTTTCCGTCATTTTAACATTAGAAAACCTACAAAATGCATCAGTCACTCCTGAATAATTTTTGTTCAAGAACCACAATGCATTGGTTCGTTGGGCATACCGGTTCAAGGAGTTACTGCAGGAGAAACGAGAGCCGACTTTTTGGGCGAATATGTTGCTGGAGTAATAAACGGTTGAAATGTTGCTACGCATAACCTTCTGCTGCTCTGTACACAATAATTGCCCAGGAAATTGGATCCTCGACAATACACCGAATGCTTGGCTTTTCAAGCTGAACTGACTTGGGAAATTGGGCGACCGCCTATGTGCCAATAGAGAAAAACCACGGAAGCAACTTGATCGCCAAAAACGTTTTAATCGTTTACAAAATCATTACTTAATCTGCAAGCAGCTGAAAAACTAATCTCGATTCTGTCTTAATATTGGTTTTACTTAAGCAACAGAATGCGAAATTGGCACAGTTTGGTGTAAGGTAAAGCACTGCGAGACATTACTTTTAGATTAGGATGAAGTGTTTTCGCAAGCATTTAAACAAACTTAATTGGATTTAGTCTTGCAAATTATGATTTTTGAAAGAACAACAGTTTGTAAGTACATTAAGTAAAAAGGTAGAACTAGACATTTCCAAAAATTTTACAATTGTTTTCATGGTTGGCTGCAAGCGCTAAAAGGGAAAATTTAGGAGACTGCTTGAAGAAAGAAGGTTCAGACATTCTCAACTAATAACGTACCAAGAAAAATGAACTGCAAGTATCTCATATAGATTCTGGTCAAAGTATCCTACTGTGACGAGTAGTAGTTTACTTGACAGAAACTTCAGTGTCAGAACCATGCCTTTCAGAATTTTAAACTGTTAAAAACAACTGTTTGTCTGCACCGCAGACGGTTGTGCCTTGCACAAAAGGCACAGGAAGCTTTTCGGTTCCGTACAACAATTGCCTTGTGTACACAAGGTTGTGGGTTCTAATCCCATCTCGGTCGCCTTAAACTTAGGCGGCACTGCTCCAACCTAGAGGAACCCGATGGGTTGACCCAAATTGAAGTCACCAACTTTCAAAAATCGAAAAAATAAAATAAAAAATGATCCAACGGAACTGCAATAAAGCAGGTAGCTCGGCGGCGGTCTCATAATGAGCATAACGCATTCAGGCGTTTCCCGAGGATAAAAATGAAACAAACAAACAACCAAACCCTTGCCAAATTTGTCAGTGTCACGCAGATTTTGTCTTTTAAACAAATCTTGAAAATGGTTTTAAGGAAACTAGTTTGGTCCGTCGCAATATGAGGCAGTTTGTGTTCAGTAATGTAAGGGGACGTGACAAAGCGATTTAACCAAGGATAAGTGAGTTTGTACATAACCAAAATCAAATAAAAACACCTTCTAGTTGTGACATTACCCTATATTTTTTATTCGTCCTTTGTTTGGTTCCAAATAGATGGCAACCCTGTGTGCAACCCTTGTTCAATTAAGTATAAAAAGTAAATAGCATTATTGGACATGTAGTATGTAATAAGCTTGGTTGAATTCAATGTATTAGCGGAACGTCTTATCAGATTAATGCACTTGATGGGGTAATTTACATCGCAAGGAAACAGTTTACATATGCTTGCTAAATAAATAATTTGGAAAAAACNAAACGTAAATAGCATTATTGGACATGTAGTATGTAATAAGCTTGGTTGAATTCAATGTATTAGCGGAACGTCTTATCAGATTAATGCACCTGATGGGGTAATTTACATCGCAAGGAAACAGTTTACATATGCTTGCTAAATAAATAATTTGGAAAAAACAATTCGAAAACAATATTCAATCAGTCCACCAGTTAACTATGCGATAAAGTAGTGAAACATTTGGAAACTGATAAACGATTTCTGCAAAATTTAAAACCAAAATCACTTCTGCCCACTAGTGGTTACAACGACAAACAATTTCCATCCCTATGGAGCGCTAGCAAACTCAAGATGATTTCTTGGTAATCTGTGTACAGTAAAGAACGTTTAATCAAGGATGTTTGGAAGTTACAAACAGTTTTACAAAAGCAATAACAACAATATTTGATTCTTCATTGACTGGCGGTTTTGAGATCGTGAGTTGGCGACAGCAATGAATAACCAAAATACATCAGTTCGAAACAAATTATTGGCATTAAACAAATAGGCTAAACAAACTTGCAAAAAAAAGTACATATGCAAAGGATTTTTTTTTGTAATGCAAACAAATCATTGTTGTTGCTTCTGGACAAAAAACTTCGCGCGACGGATAAAAACGACAAACTTTTTCCTGGGGGACATAACTTCTGCAATGGACCTGAAGAAGGCCACACGACAATCGGCAATTAAATGTTTGTGCATGTATAGTATGTAGATGTTCGTGGGTATCCAAATAAACCTTCATATGTTTTACTATTAAGTGCAGTTGGCGTTACTGTCCGATTTGGTCAGTGATACAGTCGATTGTTTTCCGAATTGGCACGTATTTAAATCACACATTTTCCTAGTTTTTGTAATTGTACCGTACTATACTTACAGAAATAAGGTAAAAGTAAAAACATTACTGATTTGTTGTTTTCAATGAGACTTCCAGCAGTTTGTAAGTGCAGTTAAGTTAAAGTTGCTTAAAATAGAAAAATATCAAACTCCCGCCATTGCGCACAAGACCATTTCCAGGAACTGCTCTCATTATTGCACGGTTGGCTGTCCAAGTAAAACTGAATAAATGCTGAATCGCAAACACGCTCAGCGATGCGCATTACAATTTGCTCTTGTGACTTACGTCTGCATTCCGTTGAGCATTCGTCCAGATAAAGTTACTAAACCTTTACCACAAATTCTGCTGCACGCTATTGTTCGAAAGGGTGTGTAAATTGGCCTAGGTATCGGCAGAAGTAAAAGAACCAAAGGAGCAAGAGTTTGTGTTTTCAGATGAATGCTTCTGAAAGGTAACTTAAATCGCAGGCGAACAGCTTCACATGGACCTACCAAAAAAGGGTTAGGCTAGATGGTATGGCCAACGTTTAGTGTTGTTGAAAACGGTTTTGGAAATTAATAAAGAGAGGAACGGGAGTCGATTTATCCGAGGGTTACGAAACATTCTGCGCTGCACACAATGATTGTCCCGATTTGCCCTTGACAAAAACGTTGCATGCTTGGCTGTACAAGCGGAACTGAATATCACCTGTGGAAAAAATGATGCGGACAGAAAAGGCCGTATCTTTTTCCTGCAAAGGTCATACCTTGTGCAGCAGTATAGTAGCAAGACAATACAAAGATCGGTAACTAAGTGCTTGTGCGTACGAAGCCTTCACATGACTCAGGAAAGTGGGCATTATTGCCACCTTCAGAACTGAACAAACTGCTAGGTCAGTCAACTAGCGGTTCGTTCTTGGTCTTAAACTTCGCAACTTTATTTCACTTACTACATCAAATTTGCTTTTGCGCCTTTGTTTCAAAAGGCGGCAACAGAAAAATAAAATAAATTGTAAGCAGAATTTTGAAGTATGTCATCCCAACAACGGCAGATATAGTTCAAACCGTTTTAGAACAATCAAATGTGAATTATATGCTAGCGCATATTTGGTACTGGGATCTGCCCTGAAGCTTTCATGCAGGCCACGATAACGGCATACTCATATATGAATCTTAGTACGCCAGGCCTGCAAAAGGCGTTATACCGTATCATAGTCGGCCTTCTAAGCATCTCTAGCCGGTATAACGCCTCTTGCAGGCCTGGCGTGCTATGATTCGTTTTAGAACAATGTTTAAATAAATACCAAACCTACTTTTTATGTTTAAAAAGGAAAACTTTTTTACTTCAAAAATTATCATTTTTTGTTTTCTACTGACGACAAACATTGCACAAAGCAAATCATGGGCAAGGTAAGAAAAATGTTTTTTTGCAAACTTCATAAATAAGCTGTTGTTTTTATTCTTAACTAATTTTTGTGCTAACCAGACAAACGTCATAAAAAGGTATCACACGGAAGTTATTTTTTAGATTAAGCTTTATGCAGACGCGAACTTTGCTGGAAAATGCGTTGAGTTGACTTCAGTGTGCAGGTTCCTTGGTAATCTCGGGTTAAATGACACCGTGTCGTCTATTAAAGTGGAAGAGGGGAGGTGAGTGATTGTTTTCTAAGAGTTGCATGAACACAACTACGGAATTAAAACATCAAACTACATTTAAGTCCCAGCTTTTGTCAAAAAGGAACAAATTTCCTTTTCAACGCAACGAGGTTATTGTTGGCAATAACGTCACCATCCAGTGTGTGCAGAAAACAACAAAGTAACTGTGTTCAATGTTTTCTCTTTTACAGTTGGATTGTCTACCAAGACGCAAACTTCAAGGGTGTGAGTCACATTCTAAAACCTGGCGACTACCGGATCTGGAACGATTGGGGTGGAGCAAACGACCAAATATCGTCTGTTAGACCTTATACAAAAGTAAGTCAACAAATTGCAAGCAGATGTTGTGGATTACCCACTATTTTTAAAAGCCTTATAGCCGGTGTCAAACTTAAAGCAGCAAAAATAACCCATGCTGAATATTGAATATCATATAATCACTGTAAATGAGCTCAAATCAATTTGAATTAGTTTTATCACTGAATAACTAAAAGTCAAGAACCAATGTCTAATGTTTTCGCTTGTGGGGTCTCAAAAGCAAGAAACATGTGCAGCATTGCTCCTGATTGGCGAAACCCAATTGTTCAAAAAATGTTTTAGGCTTTGACTACTGAAAAAGTGAAATCGATAGACAGCATTTGTGACCAAACTTCAATACAACCAGCAGGTTTGCGGCGAAATTTAATCACAACGACATACAACCCGAGGTTCCGTAAACTGGGAAAAACAGTTAAAACAAACACTTTACAAGCATCTTACAGCCAATCGAAAAAAATTAAATCCATTACATTTATTCCCTCATTCTGTTTAGATTACGCTTTATGCGGACGCCAACTTCCAAGGAAAAAGTGTTGAGCTGACTTCAGAATGCGAGTTCCTTGGTGAACTCGGAATGAATGACACCGTGTCGTCTGTTAAAGTGGAAGGAGGAAGGTAAGTGTATTTTAAACATGGACTGGTGGCAATCGTTAATAATTTTATTCAGTTCTTCGACGAAACAACACCATTTGTATGACAAATTTTGTCGTTTCATATAAACTGCTTCTATTTAATGCATCGGGTCATTGTAAACACTATAACGTAACCCACCAGTGTGTGCAGAAAACGGCAAATTAACTTTGATAAATTAAAATAATTTGTCTTTTATAGTTGGACTGTTTTCCGAGATGCGAACTTCAAAGGTCCGAGAGGCACTCTGAAACCTGGGGACTACCCTACCTGGAAACATTATGGTGGAGCGAACGACGCAATGTCGTCTGTTAAACCAGCTGAATAAGAAACTAAAAAGAACACAGCTTTAACCTAACCGGTATTATCAGAGAAAATAATAAAATGCTGTGTTCAAAATGTGATACAGTGCGATTGGGGTTATTTTGTTTGCAAACAGTTGACAGCTTTGTGTAGCACAACGTTGCAAGGTCGTTGTTTTTATCTAGTTGACTATGGAAAGACTTCAGCGACGCTGCTTAAACTGACATTTTATTTAATGTAATTACAAACATAAAAACATTTCTTGTACATCAAGATAAAGTGGCATTAAATAAGAATCCGCCTTTCGTGCATTCACTGCTAGATGAAAAAGGGGCTAAATATCTAAATACATTGGTCCAGCGTGCACCATGGTTTGTTTTTGTGTCAAAGCTCACACTATTCTCAAGCACGGGTGGTTAGATTGTAAGGTCCCTTTGCCTAGACCTCCTTGACATTGTGTCATTTCCAGACACTAAATTAAATTGGAATTGTGGCAGCTGCTTATGTTGTGATGCAACAGGTAAAGAAAACCCTGAAGCAACAGGGATTCTTGTCATTCTATTTTCAAATAACCATTCATTCAACACAAAGGTCTTAAATATCTCGATTCCGCCATGAGCGTACGTAACATGATCGAATAAAAATCTCACAAAAAAACGTTCGCCAAAACTTGTTGCTAAACAGTGCGTAGTTTGTCAATATTTCGCTATTTAGGAAACCTTTGTTTTTACTGAAGCGAACGGAGTGCGCCAGATTGCGAAATCGGTACAGTCTCATGTAAGGGAAGTGACGCGAGACTTGACACTACGTTTTGGTAGGTAAGTGTTTTTGTACGCAACAAAACAAAGGTTACTGTATTAATTCCTGTACAGTTAAACGCAAAGGAAGGATGGAAAGACGAGACATATAACATTTTGTAAGCTTATTTAAGGATTCAAAACTAGATGTGCCCAACACATTTCATGGAATTTTACAATTTTTGCAAGATTGGCTATTTGAACGCCAAACAGGGAAAATAAGAGAGCTGCATCATATGTTTAAAATTCAGTCATTCTCACCACCGGAAAATCCGAACGAGATGATTACAAGTGATTTACCTGATCTAATAAACATTGCACGATTGGCTGCCAAAATGAAACTTAATGTTTACTCGTAAACACAATTATCCTTGCAACAACCACAACTAATAAGGAACCAAAAAAAACATAAACTCGCGTGTTAAATTCGAGATTTATTACTAGAATACTTTGTTTAGAAAGTTGAATAGTGTTAAATCACCGTTGTTTTGCATGCAAACGGTTAAGTTGGGCATCGAAAAGGCATTGGAAACGAAGTACTAACGTACAATGAAACATCCAAGTTTGGAACCTTGCAAATGTTTAACACCGCGAAACCTTTACAAAGGTCGCCTGCGCTCCGTTGAAGAGGTGCACTGAAAAACCACAAGCAACGGCGTGAATAAAAGAGGAAATGAGGACCGTTTTGTGTTTTCAGATGAAAGCACCTGGAATGTTATTTAAATCGCACGCGAGCAGCTTAACATGCACCTGCAGAAAAAAGACTTTAGAAGAACTTATTTGGAAACCACAAGTTTATCCAACAATAATGCAAAACAGTTACAAATGCCAGATGAAGACCCACATACGCTTATTTCTAAATCCAAAGTACAAACACTTCTGTCCACTTGTGGTTACAATGAAAAACATATACGGTCATATTGAAGCGCTGGTCAAAACCAGTCGTTGTGTCGGTAATGCATGCATAATAAAGTGCGTTTATATAGTGTGTTAGTAATTTAGGTCTTGCAAAAACTTAATAGCAAACGAGTTTGCAAAAGTCATAGTGTTGGTCACCTAAAAGTCACCTCAGGGAAAATGAGCAACAATATCCGTGACAAGTACGATAAGGAATTTATTAGAAATCAATTATGCTTGAACGCCGAGTACACCTTATACTGCGACATTTGAAGTTGTGATAATACCCGATATTTTTAGTCGTCCTTATTTTTGGTTCCAGATTGATAGCAACCCTGTGTACAACCCTTGTTCAAAAAGGTATAAAATGTGGGTGGCATTACTGGACATGTAGTAGTTAATAAGCTTGGTTGGATTAAAAGTATTTAAAGCAGCGCACGAGTCCATACAGGAATTGTTCTGTCAACAAAATTCGGCCGCGTTTGCAAAACAGAACGTATAATACGATAAAGCAAAGTGACACCGTTGTCGAACACTGATAAGAAGTCAACACGCATCGCCACTTTTACCAACACTGATATGGAATTGGAAAAACCATGTTTTTCAAAAATTCCCGTAAAATAACACTGTTCAGCGCAGAAAATTCTAGACCCTTTGGTTACGCATCATTTCATAGCAAAATAGGCACCAAAAATACAACGCCTCACTTGTTTTTGCTAAAGCAAAAGATTTGTTTCAAAAAGGGGGCCTGGGTTTCTCGTCCTAGATTAACCTTGCCAAAGCCTCTACTCGCAATTCGAAGAAACATTTTCTTCTCTTCCTACGGCCAATTTTTAGGCCACGCAGGACGTCGTGACGTGGATATAAGTAACAATGATATACAGAACAAATCTAACACGTACAGCAGTCTGGTTGGTTGATATTAATACGCCTTAACAAAGAAATTAAATAAGAAGTTTTGGGACGTCCAAAGCGTCATGGGAGGGAAAACAGTGCACAGCGAGAAAAAAATCAATCGTCAACGTATAAAGTTTCTGTAATCAGGATAGACGGGCCGCGACGCTGACGTTAAACATCTCGTTCTCTGTCAATTGAATTCGTGTGTTACCTGAGCGCTACTCCTTTGTCAGTCTTTTTTGCGTTTTATTATGAAGCAGAACATCGAAACGTCTGTATCAATAAAAGTGTTTTGCCAGAAAAGATGGATGGATTGTGCCAGTTCGGCGATTTATTTTTCCACCTTTCTTGTTTTAACTGAAGCGGGAGGCCTGTGTTGGAAAAGAAACAGACAAGGGTTTGGGCGCACATCATTATGTCGCACCCTGACGAGGCGAGTTTATTAGAAATGTTTTTTTTTGGAATTCCAGGAAATATTGTCTTTGCGCCTACAGCCCACTCGATTCGCCCACGCAGTAAGTTGTAAAGTGGACATTGGGAGTTATAGACCACACACGGGCTGAAAAAAAATCTAGACCGGCGTTGAAAGCGATGTGTACAAAATCGATGTGCCCTCGAATCTACGGTTGTTGCGATATTTGTAGTCAAACAGGCTAAGTCTCCACCAATTTTCGATCATTTTGTTGATATTTTACAGTTTTAGTTGTTGTTTGTTGTGTTTATGCAAAGTTGTGATTAAGTAATGATCAACAAATTTGGTAAATTATTACTCGTCAAGTAACAAGTATAGTTGACAAAAGTGCATTTGTGTTCTGCGTACCACAAATCATAAAACCCAGTACGCACCGGAAGCTTTCCTTACCAGATTCTGAGCCCCATTTTGCTGCAATTTTTTGCGGTTTTTGATGTGCCTTAAGTCAGAGGTTAGATCAACTTTAGCTCTGTAGGTAGGACTGGTGCCACAAATCAAAATGTTTGACAGCTAATTTTAGCAAGAGATAGAGAGCATCATGTATTTTTGCTTGTACAGCAAACGGATAAGTTATGTATAGCATGAAATGACTTCAGTAGTGTGTAAACTTCGTTGAGTTTAAAAGCCTTACACATATAAAATTCAGGCAATTATAGCGCCCTCAACCCCGCGCAAAACCATTTCAAGGAATTCGTCTGATCCACAAAATTTTCACAGGTGGCCGCCCAAGTAGAACTATGCAAATGCCAACTCGCAAACACCTCTTGTTCATAACAACCACAACAACCTAGGAAGAAGAAAAAAAGAGAAAATGCGGTTTTTTGTCAGCAAGCTCAATTCTGCCTTACAACGCTTGCTTGCTATTTTGGTATTTCGTCGAAAAAGGCATGTAGCATGTAGCAACAAACTTTTGCATCGTTGGCTGCACATTCGGAATCGAGTAACGCCCATGGAAAAATACGTGCTGTTATGACGTTCAAGTTGTTGTGACGTGGCGGATGCAATACACTGACAGTGGGACAAAACAAGGATCGGGCCAACGTTGTTTGACATCTGCATGATCGTGCTGACACAGTGTATAGATGCCAGTGTTCATCTGCACAGTATGTATAAAATCTGCATCTACATGCTTGTGTCGGTACAACATGTAGATGTCAGTGTTTATCTAAACAGTATGTAGATATCCGTGACGGCCACCGAGAAACGTGACGTAGAGCAGTCGCGCGTTATTTCGCGTCTTTCATCGTCCCATTGTGCCAGTTGTTGTTTTGTAGTTATGAAATATGAATCAGTTGCTTGCGACAGTTTAGAGCATTTCTTCCGAAATAGAAAACAAATTTGGATGTTTGTTTTGCATGAAAAAGTAATCATAGCGGGAATTTGATTTTGTTGCAGGCTTTGTTTAACCACAGCTGTTTACTTCTTATGTGTGGTGCTTCGGGTTTTTTTATGATCCAAAACTTGCCAGTCCGGCAATTTTTTAGTCGAATAGCAATTTCTTACGATCTTGAAATAACACACGATTTTTAAGTTAAATATAGGACTCTCTATATCAGTGTATCATGGAGTTTAGCCTTGGTTCCTCGAATCGGCTGCCGTCCGTATTAACTACCGCGTAGGAGTAACGGGAAAAAAGGGCGAATAACGGTTCGATCTAAATCACAAAGAACTTGTTATTGATGGGGAAAGGTTGCCAGTAAACTCTGCTTGCCACTCATCCATCCACACCATCTCTATATTGTATTTTGAACAACCGGGATGAACCCATGGGCGCTGGCAAGAGGAAGCACTTGCATCCTCCCGGAAATCGGAAAAATGTACTTTAATAATTATACACGTTCTATCAAAAGATTCTCATGAAGTAAAAAATATGTATGCATGAAGATTTAAAAAAATTTATGCCGGCGCCCATGGATGATCCGTTCTACTGAACCGTTAAATGACTGCTAACCGCATAAAATGCACACGGTTTGGCAAGGTTTGCAGCATTGAAACGGCAGTTACAGATTTAAACGGTTTAACGGCATCGCATAAAGAAGTTTTATCAGGAAATTATCATGTTATTTTTCAAACAAACTGTTTTGGTACGCCGGTTTATGGTCATTTGGGAGAGGTAACGATTCGGTTAATTATTATCACAGCCAGTCATTTTTGAAAAAGGTTCGCTGCAGTATTGGAGGGACTGTTCAGCCG
>QXVZ01001654.1:0-12620 GCA_008931825.1 Phallusia fumigata
GAGAATAGTATGGTTGTCACTTGGAACACACCTAGTCATTTAATTGATGGTGAGTGAAAAAAAAAGGTTGGCCTGCTCAAACTAGGATCTTTTGAATACAAAGTCTTCCTTATTTTCGAATACTTTTTTATATCCCCGTTTTCATTTTAAATCAGCAGACAGATCAAATATCAAATTATAATTAGTGTAAAAATGCATTAAGCCTGTCAAAAGCGATGGGAAATACGGTCCGTGTCGAGTGGTTTGCGCAACTGCCTGGTGCTCGCAAGGTTGTTGGTTCTAACCCTGTTTCGATAGCTTGTACTTTCTTGAGCAGGAAAATAAAACAGCACTGCTTCAAACAATTTAAACCCGATAGGTTTACCCGAATTTAAGTCACCACCTTAAAAAAATCGATTTAACGGCACCGCAATGAGGCGGGTGTCTCGACGGTGAATTCGTTGCGTGCATAACGCAATCAGGCGTTGTTCCGTTCCTCGAGAATAAAAACGAAATGAAACAAACATATGACTTCAAAAAGTTGCCGTTTTTAAATCTGCCATCCGTATCTTTACAGACTACGTGGTAGACTACTGGCCTACAGGGAATCCGGACAGCAGACGGATTCGTGTCAGAAATCTAACACAAGCAACTATCACTAACTTGTCGCCAGGATCAAGTTACACAGTATCAGTGCATTCTGTTCATAACGGCAGGATGAGTAATGGAGTTGTTGGGACACAAGTCACTAACAGCAGAGTAGGTGAGTGTCAAAACGTCTGGGTTCAGGCAAGCATTGGAACTATATGAATAAGATACCAAAGGTGCTTACTGTTAAAAACACTAAAATCTCCGATTATAAACTCCTGTCGGTTATTTACATGTTACGTAAAACTACCCTTACAATTCACATTTGTTAGGCTATGGACCTCGGATATTTGTTTTGCTAATAAGAATATAGTTTAAATTAAACAGATCCAAACTGTGACTAATCTTCATTGCCAAATCAAACACTTTGTTCGTGTGCTTTTGTTTCTTGAACATCAATAGGAAATTTCCTATGTTCGGAAGTCATATCTGGCAATGAAAGCATTATTTCCTGTCCAATAATGATGATATATTGCCGTTGTAAAATTACAGGGCCACCACAGAACGTGCAAATTGAAGATGTGACGGACACAAGCGTGGTAGTTTTCTGGGAACCTTACAACAGTGAATTCCGACATCGTGTGGTATTGAATTCGCCACTTTTACCCGTAAGCGTACAAAAACAAAAACAATTTTTTTAAAGTTTTTTTTAAGTTTTTCTTCTTCACGGGGCTCGATCTCGAGGACGAATCCCGAACAGGTTATTTATTAGGTCTGTATATCGGTCGAGCGCCTCTAATCATTTGTATTTCGAAACTAACATTACCGTTGAAAATCCAGTGAATCGTTCTGGTATCTTTACATTATGGGGGTAATTGGTTTTTGTTGGATGTAATCCTTCAAAGACAAACCCTGTCGTTAATACAAATACAAATGCTGTCTGTTGCATCTTTGAAGCTTTTTCTTTACCAGGCCTTTAGATAAGCTATAAATAAAAAGGCTTTTCATTTTACCAGATGTCTTTGCGGTTTTAAAGCATTGATGTAAGCGAAGATTTAATGAATGACACTTGATTTAGCCTTCATCAGTGCTTTCTGTAATATTCACCTTATTTTGATAACTTTGTTATAAACTCTTTGTGTATAAATTAACTAACATTGTTTTCGTCGCAGGGTGGCAGCACAACTACCTACTTGGAACCCGGTGAGAACCGGATCGATTTGACCGAGCTTCAACCCGGAAGTTCGTACAGCGTCGCTGTGGGATCGGTTCCCACGAACGGAAATCGGATGAGGCAAGCGCTTCCCATCTTTTTTACGGTGAGAAATGTCAAAAAGCTGGTAATATTTTTATGTTTCATGTATCAGAGTTGCAAAACACCTCATATCAGAGTTGCAAATAATTCGATCTGGTAGCATGACTTTTTTGCCATGTAAAAACACTACAAACGGATCTTTTCTAATTTTTTTTAATTTTGCTGATAATCAGCGCCTCATATTTTAACAACTAAAGACATACTTTTGTTTTACTAAACATTATTGAAATCCATTGTTGCCATTTTCGGCAGATGTAAAAAAGAGGAAGCATTAAATTTACTAACGTTATGTAAGAAACCTGTGCCTACCGAAAAGCATTGCTTTGTAAAAAAACTGTTACAGTGCAAAATAACTATTTATAACAGCATGTCTTTTTATTTTCACCAGACCAAACCATCCCGGCCGACGAATCTTCATGCAACGCAAACGACTCCACAACATATTGTGATGGAGTGGGATCATGACCGAGTATCTGGTAAGCTTTACTGATGTAATGCTTAGCCTAGTGATTAGTCTAACACAGGGGCGGCCAAACTGTGAAATGTATATTATTGTGTTTTTTTTGTTAGATGTTTAGACCGTCACCGCACGGAATTAAGAGTTGTTTCATTTACTTCAATGTGAATGTGATTAAATTAGTTTCTTAGCTTGTTGTTTGCGGCTCTTCGAAAACTAGGTTTTGTATAGAAGTAAATTTTGCCATCCCTGGTCCAATGTCTCTCAGTTACCGTTGCTTATGATTTACGCGTAAACTAAATGGCGTCGGCCCTTTTTTCGTTTTTGACAGAGTTCCTGGTTACATATGAGCCAGAGACGGGTGGTTCGACCCAGGATTTGCGGACCAGTACTAATCGCGCTTTCCTACCTAATCTTCAACCCTCTACGCTGTACGTGGTAACTGTACAAGCAATCGGGCCTGATGAGGTGCTCAGTGAAGCTGCTGTGAAGAGTGTATGGACAAATGAAGGTCAGAAAAGGGTTGTTTTAACAACGTTCAATAAACAGTTTTTGAACGGAAATTAAAGGATATTGTTTCTATCGGTTTATTTTAGGGACTGCAACAATTACTGGTTCTTAAATAAAATTGAAAAAGTACAAGACAGGCGGACACAGTAAATGCTTTTCAAGTAGCTTCTTTGAACATTAAAACTGCTTACAGCTAACATGCTTGTTAGAAAAAACGTTCCTTTATAAGCATCAATTCATGATTAGAAAAATTAAATGGGTTTGCAGAATAGTTTTATTCATTTCTAATTGAAAACAAAATACAATGCGAATGAGGTAAAAAGGACCTTTTTTTGTTCTTTTCTTTTTTTGTGTTTAACGTTTTAAGACCTTTTGTATTTCCAGCTCCACCAGCATCGCTTCCCGAAAACATCAACGTTGATCACACACCTCAATCCGGCACAAATTCTTACCTAATAACGTGGACACTTCCACGTGGCTCTGATGATACGTACGAGGTAAATATCAAACATATAAGGGTTTTTCAGATGTGGTTGTCTTCAAGAGCTAACTGGATGCCTTTATCTCTTCAAGGGAATTTAAAAGAAAAACAAGCTTATATCAAATAATTTTTAATGACGTAGGTTGATGGTTGATGATTTTCATTAAACTGACGAACCAGCCAATATCATCGAACATTTTAAGGTGTCGTTTATGCGAAAAAATTGCCTGTGGGCTTTGTCGCCCATCTCTTAATCGAACGGGGCAGGATGTTTGTGAAACGCTTTTGACTGTTCCTTACAAAGTAAAAAACCCACAAAACCAGAATAAATAATCCATAGTGTTAGAGGTAATTAAGAGGTTTGAGTGAACTGATGAAACTCCACAGTCTGTAGGTCTGACATCTGCTGATCATTCTCAATGAACCGTAATATGGTCTAACTTTTAGCATGTTGATCATGAACTGAATTGTAAGCATACATTTCAATCTATCCAACTCGGATATATTTCATCTTGTTTCAGATCTTCTTCTATCCTGTTGGTGATGAAGACAACACGAATTACTTCATCACCCCACCGGGTTCAACCTCACATACCTTAAGCGGGTTGCGTCCTGGAGTCGAATATAATGTGAAGATTCACCCAGTCAACAGCACGGACGCGAACAATTACGTTGAGAGAACTTTTTTCACAGGTATAAATGTCACAGCTTTGTGTGAGCGAAACAGATTTAAAATAAAATCTTGTTTCTGATCTGTGGTGTAACGTCTGGACATGCTAAGCTCATAATGCTACGAGCTGTATGTCGAACAGAAGATTCGCTAATTTTTTCTATTTAATTTGTATCTCGTAGTTTATTACAGTGATAACTACAAGTTGGGGTTGCTAATAAGGATCTATGACTTTCTGAACAAACAAACATTTATCAAAAATATGCTGGCCTAAATAGTTCTTAAAAGCGACATGCTTTATTCATCAAACGTTTTAGCTTTTGAGAACTATTTGGGCCGGGATATTTTTTATAGAAGATATGAACAGATCTTTGTTCAATGTTAAAACAATGTACCCGGCGTTTTTAACTTAGAGTTGGAGAACGACTTGGTGCCTCGTGGCAAAACAGGTTCAAACTTATTTTCTCCATTTCAGTCCTGCCTCGTCCTACGCGAGTGGACGTGAGTGACGTCACAGAGACAAGTCTTGTTGTGGAATGGGACGCGGAAGAGCTTAATGACGTCGATTACTACATAGTGAAAATCTTCCCGATGGGTCATCCGGACTCCGGCATCACTGAGCGTGTTCCATCATTCTACCCTCATGCTCACGCGTTTACAGGTGAAAATTATACTTCACATCAAATAAATCAGGCAAAACTTTGACAGGCTTAAGTGTATGCACAGAAAAACAGGTTTTGAAGGTAAATGTGGTCAGTTGCCTTCATGCGTATAACACTACATGGGTTCTTCAAATGAAAAAAAACCTAAATTCTGATTAAAGTTTTGTATTTCCTTTTGTAGGTCTTGAACCTGGACGAAACTATCAAGTTGACGTCACTGCTCATACTGACGTCACCACAAGTGCACCGACAACTACTTACGTCACCACAAGTACGTCACACAACCCTAAACCACAAATGACTTTTTGAAGTGAGACAAACAAAATCAACATTTTGCTAAATTGTAAATTTCGTTCAGCCATCGAGGGTCCGAGCAACATAAACGCCGTGGTCTCATACGATCAAGTTTTGGTCACGTGGGACGGACCTAATGACGTGGACCGGTACCGCGTCACAGTTCGACCCTCCAGTGACGTGTCAAGTTCACACAATCCGGTTTTTACCCAGGCACCAGTCACCAGATACATTTTTACTGGTAGGAAAATATTTACTTGGTTTATTGTTTTTTATTTTGAAGTTCATCGTGTCTCAAAGCTCAGAGCTCAAGATTGTTCCGAAATGTTAATGGGTCAGCTTTGCGTGTTTTATCAAGTAGGACTAAATTCCAATTAGCCAAAACAGGCATTCACTGCTTCTTTTGAACAAACATGTTGTTCATTCAGGTTTGCAACCGAACACTGAGTACCTGGTAGATGTAGTGGGTATGAACTTGTATCGTCAACTCGAGTCACGTCCTGCCCAGGGAAGCTTTGTCACTTTGCCCACAACAACTCCGGCACCAGTCACAGAACCTGCGACACAACCAGTACGACCAGTACGACCAGTACGACCAGTACGACCAGTACGACCANGATAAATATTTCCACCTATTTTTTCGTTTGTATAAAATAAGGCTGAAAGATTTTGGAATTCCCTCTCGCTGTTGGGAGCTTGTCAGCAGTCTTGTTACTTTAATTATTATTCCTTGCCAACTGTTAATGAAAACTGTTAAAGAAGAATTACTTGAGATAATTTCTTATTGCAGCCCGCCGAGGAAGCTGTGTTCCCTGACATTGATCCCGACGATACGCATGCCTGGCTGACGGGGCTTTACCCAGGGACTAAATATAACGTGTTGGTGGAAGGTCTGCTAAACGGCGTCTACTACCCTGTGGATGAAACAACTGTTACCACAGGTAAACGCCCAGATGAAACTCTTTCACAAGTAGGGAGCCGTATTATCAAGTCTTTTGTTTTGTAAATTCTGCAATACTAAAAACGACTTTCACGTTAAGATTGTCAATCACATCCAAACCTGTTGGAGATTTGATTGTTAAATAATTTGGTACGAAACAGGTTATGCAAAACGAAACTTAATTTGGATGATGTTAACTTGTAATTTAGATGTTAATTTGGATGATGTTAACTAGAGGCATCATTTACACCGCTTTTAATGTGATAGTTTACAGCATAAAACAACGATTTTAAATATTTCAGCCGTTGATCCACCAAGGAATTTGCGAGTGCTCAAGCCAAAGCCAACTAGCTTTACTTTACGATGGGACTCCCCTGTTGCAAAAATAAGACGATACCTACTGACCTACCAACTTGGTAAAAAAGAATCTTTCCTGCGTGATGTATTGAACGATACGGGCTGAAGATTTTTGTTTAATAAACCGAATTGTAGAACAATAAGTTTAAATTTTATTCCACAATTAATATACCAGCCCTATGTGGATCTTATAAGCGAGTTTCTGAGACCAGTTCGTCAATAGTCAAACGATGTCCAAAGAACTTTGCAACGTTTGGTTGCAGAAAAGTTGCTTTGAATGGACTGCTTTTTATCCTCAGGCTATTTTCATGCAAGTTATGGTCTTGTAATTTCGTAGACTCGACAACAAGGTTACTCCGACCTTGAACATTGACCCAAATATTCCACACGTTTTTGTTTAAGACGGACGAGGTCCAGAGATGGTGTACAACCAGACTTCAGGCCCCAAAGCCACTCGATCTCACGTTCGTAATCTAAGACCTGGAAGTCGGTATCTCATACGTTTGTATGCGAGAAGTGTTGACGGCGACAGCCCTCCAGCTCAAATTTGGGCTGAAACTTTGCAGGTGCGGTGTGTGAACAATTTCGTTGCTGTTCGTAATCGCAATTTGTGGCAAAAGTTTTTACCAGTCTGACATCTATGTCCCTTCACGTATGCATCAGCGTACGGCTTAGCTAACTTGATACTGTAGCCACTGGCAAAACATGTACCAGGACACCAGTGCGTATAAGTTATCATGTCTACGGTGAAGGTGAACAAAGTAGACTTAGGTGTCTACTGCTTCGGTTGTCAGTACGCAACGCCACTGAGCCAGTGTTAGCAACCTCGGTTGGTTGAATCCCTGAAAGGCTTATATTGCGCGAGTCCAACCACAAACTGTTGATGATAAGGTGACCGTAGTCCTGCTGTGTAACATAGCCTGCAGCCAGAGACTACAAATCGGGTCTAGTTTACATTTGCACTTGATATTTCAGGCACCAACTGGCCCAGTCATAACTTCGGAAGAAAGCGAACCAACAGATAGTGGTGTCCTCGTACGATGGAAGAGTACTGGTAGATACGTTCAAAACTGGAAAGTGGTGGTCGAGCCGCAAGATGGCAGCCAAGGATACGAGAGAATCGTCAGTCGTGACGACAGAAGGTAAAGTGTTTTTTTATTTGGATGTTTTTTTTTAAGTTGGGTTTCGGTGTTACTTCTTTTCATTACGGAAAATAAATTTGTGAACGACACGGACTTTAAAAGTAGCCTAATTCAAAACATAACTGCCAGAGAGCTTGTATACAGAGAGTAGATTGTAATGCGTTTCAATATGAACTTTTTCAAACGTTTAAATATTCACTTCTTTACTAAAGTTGACAGCGATTATTGAAATATTTGCATTACAGTGCATTCACTATATACAAGCCCTCTGCCAATTAATTTTTTTATTAATACAAACTTGTATTTATTGAAAACTTATGTTAAACACAATTACTGTGGATTCAATTGTACTATTTTGACCTTTCAGATTCGAGCTGGACAACCTTAAACACGGGGTGGCATACATCGTAAAAATTTATCCGATTTTCGGGGATTCGCTGCTCGGACAGCCGCGGATCATTAACATCCCCGCCTCGTCCACACAAGGAAGCAGAACGACCATTGTCGGAACGAATCGAATCGACATCAACGCGTTTCCATGGCAACTGCGAGTGCCTCGCGTGAGCTCGGACGGGGTGACCTTGATGTGGAACCAGCCCTGGTTTGCGGTGCAAGGTATGAGGTCACATGAGAAAACCCCGTGCAAGTAAAGAGATCTAAAGGACCATGCATAAATTTTTGTACGGGGTTCGAACCCCGGACCCTTCCGAGAACGAACTGTTAATGTGTCGAGCGCCTCAGTCCAGGACCCTTCCGAGAACGAACTGTTAATGTGTCGAGCGCCTCAGTCCATTCGACCAAGCGCTCGCCCCCTTGCATAAAATTTGCAAATCATCTCACTTTTTCCAGAATACGTTTTGTACATCAAGCGGCAGTCGGAACCGGATAGCGCTTTCCGCGAGGTGTCGCCCCAACCCCTTCCCGGTCAAAACATGGCGACGATCAGCAACCTTGAACCAGGAGAACATTACACCTTACGACTTAATGCAACAAGCGGTACGTTTTGTTTGTGTTTTGTATTCTACCACCGTAGAAAAAAAGTTTCACTCACGTTGCTTGTTTCACTTAATTATCATGGTATAAAAAGTAATCTACAAACAGTTCGTTGGTTGTTTGTGTCGCCAACAAATGTTAGTAGTTTTTGGTTTAAAACATGTCTTTGCTGATTGTTACCCGGATTTAGTATTAGTTATTGTTTTGTCCTTATTTCGGTCGACACATAGCCTATCATCAATCACCAAACTACCTTATCAACATTTTTTAATGTTCACTTCAAAACAGCGGACAGTCATGGTCACCAAAGCCTCGTCAGCACGATAACCATCAATTTTTCCACCCTGCTTCCTGCAATAACTGGTGTGCGAATCCAGAGTCAGGAAGATGGAAGTATTTTGTTGACATGGGATGCTGCTCCAGGAGTAAGTTAAAAATCATTCAGTCTTCATACCAGTTATCGGCATCTGAAGCTCGTAAAGTGAGGATTTGTGATTTTGTAGGTCGCAATGAAATCTGATTGGCAACAGTGCTTGTTAAACATTGCAAACTTTATTTACAAGACTGGTGAGCTTGGCTAACCTCACTTATTTCATGTCGAATCCTCCCCTTTATCCTTAGAACGGGTTGTTCTTATACTGCACCAAATTCACTCTCTTGTAAGACCCGTCATGTAACGGCTTTTAGTTACGGTGAGGTGGCAGCGCGTTCAACCTCGACCCACCGATTGTGCCATTAACCTTTTTGCGCCTCTTAGCGTTTTACGTTGCTTAGCTCTTTCCGGCCCGGTGATTGATTTAGTGCTATTTTGTCGCTCTGTTTTCTTTCATCAATCGAAATAAACCCTACTCAATTTAACACATGTTTGACAATTGAGCTTGTACGGGCCTTAGGTGGCTTAAGATTAAAATTTTTGTTTTGGCGCAGGTTGACAACTATGTGGTGAAATACCGACAGAACCTGGGTGAATATACAATCAGGACTGTATCAGCATCTGAAACATCATACACCATCCCATCACCAACACCAGGTAACGTCGCCATTGTTGACAGGGCCCGAATAAAAAAGAAAAATACAGGGGTTCTGTTTGGTGCATGGTGTCGTTGAAGTTGTATAGCAGAACAAAACATTGACATAACATTATTTTGTGCCTTTTGACGCTATTTTGAATCTTGAAAGAAAGTTAGTAAGGCTGGGATTTGTAACACAGAAACTCCCACAGAAAAAAAATAGTGCTTACTTGCGCCACCCAGAGTACGTTTGTCATAATTAACGTCACTGGACAAATAAAGTCGCTCTACTTGTATGCACTTGGTACCACTAACTTTCACACTGCACAATTAAAACACATAACCGTGTACAAACCAATTTACAAATGCTTGACCAGGAACCCAATACGAGATCCAGTTCTACGCTGAGAAGGGTTCCGCTCACAGCCACATACTTATCTTCACCATAGACGTCCCTGCTCCTTTGCCTGAAAACTGCCAGGATGTGGAAACAGGACTCACTTACGCCGTTGGCGCTGTAAGTTGATGACACAATACTTGCAAATGTAACAACGTAACGTGAGACTGTTTTCGTTGGCTTTGACTTGTCTAAAAGCCAATTTTGCAAACCAGTGAGCTGACTTGAGTCACAAAAGAAATCGAAATGAGCCCTTCACATGTAGCAAGCCACGAAGCATTTTTACTATGTTCCACAGAATTACCGGCTAATCGTTGCTTGTCTGGTTAGTGCTATTCGCCGTTTTATAATGATCAGAGGTTACTGAAACTTGCCTCGATAGTACAAAAGATAAGCCTAATTTTGGTTGATTTTGGATAAGCCTGATTTGTACTTTTGGTTTGGTAAGACCTTCCGATACCTTGTGTCTGAATTAATTGATTTGTCGTTGTGTAGTCATGGAACACCAACACAGGTGGTTTCAAACTCCGATGCACCTGCAACGCCCCACAACAGTACAACTGTGATACAGCTGAATGGTGTCATGCTGATAACGAGGTGTACAACCCCGGTGAGAAATGGGCGAGAGTGAGGGGGATCAACTTGAAGGAGACTTGTACTTGCATGGGAAGAGGTGGATACCAATGTGAACCCACAAGTAAGGATCTTTTCTCGTGTTTCTATTTGATAAAAGTTTGTGAGAGGCACTGTCAGTGTTGCAGGCAAATTTATGTATCCGAGCCACAAGTCAAGGCTAAACCAAGTCACTCAGAGATTTCAGGTTAAATCCGGTTCTTTTTACTAAGTGACTAACGTTTTGACATATCAACCTAAATAAATTCCCACTTGGTGATCTTGGCAGCAAATTATTTCGTAGTGGTTTATATATGCGCGACCAAATAGGTAATCTTTATGTTTTTAAACACAAAATATTTGCACCGAACTATTTTGTTAACACAAAGATCAGTGGTTTTCTACTTCCTGCACCACGAAGTTTTTAATTTTTGTGACTCGGGTCTCTTGAAAATTATAATATAAACGGAATTGGGTCGAGTCCCTCACAATACTGGTTGCTGCATAAAAGATGAGGTGCAGCAGGTATTTGTGTATAGCTTGCAACCCCTGAGACTATATACATTCGTAAGCAGGACCGCTGGACTTGTTAAGGCCAATTTTAAATCTTACTCAATGCCAGTTCAGGTATTCTAAATAGCTCAAAATGGGCTTTCTTGAATTTAGCCAATTGTTACCTAAAAACTCTCGGCGCTTTGACTCTACGTCCACTTATATTTTAGGCTTTTTTCCAGCGGCCATGTTCATAAAAAACGTTTATTCTGGTGGCAGCAAAAGAACCTTTAAATGTGTGGAAGACACGACTATATACTCCATTGTCGTAAAAGCTGGCTTTATCGTTCCTGACGTCTGGCGAATGTGTGTGTTGCATACGAATTTGGCACCTCACAGTAAACATGATCCTTCTACTTTCAGTATGCGACCAAAAAAGCCATACTTTCTTGACGTTTTTTGTAACTGTGGAAACAATATTTTTAGACTGCCACGATCAAGGTCGTGGTTACGACGAAGGTCAAACTTGGACAGCCATCGTCGGAAACATCGCATCTGAGTGCGTCTGCCGGTGCTCGCTCAACCTGGCTGGACATAACCACTGCCAGAGCACCTGCCAGCAACCATTTGCGGTCTTGGTAGGTCGGATTTTTACGATTATTTTCCTCAGAAAATAGGTCGTAGCAATACTAGGTGTAATTGGATCATCTGTCCAAAAATGTGTAATTATGAAACAGTGGTCCTTAGAGCGCGAAGCGTCTTTAGGTTGATGATATATCGTGTAGCTACTGATACATTTTGAATGAACGTTTCATATTTAGCGTTGAATGCGCCCTTTGTGACACCACCGCGCAATGCTGCTATGTGAATTATGTGAATTAGATTGTGGCACACACAAAGCGTTGCTGGTTTAAAGTTATTGAGTAAAGTTGATTTCAGAAGTTTTTCTTTTTATTTGTTTCAGAACGAAAGAGCCAAACGCGAATCGGACGAACAAGAAAAAAATTAGAGACGTCACCACAATGCGAGACATGTACAGCAGGTGGCGCACTTTTCCTAGCACATTTTGCAGCTGTATTTTACGCGTGTATCCACAACCCGCTCGTTTTTACGCACACTCCGCAGCTGCCTAACCACACTTGCCGCACGGTTTTCTTCAAGTTTTGAATATTTTCTTCAATTTGCTTTCACCATGCATTGTACATTCTTCACGTTTGTTGGTTACTGGTCACACATGCGTGTTTTACTTGCCAATGGAGTCACTTGAATGCTGCCAAACCATCCACGATCGTGTACAACTTAAATAATGAACTTAATTGCAAAAAAACGACTCGCTTTGCTCATGGAAAAGCGGTGTAAGGGTAAGAGTAAGTTCAGATGTTTTTAACATAGCCAAAGTAAATAAGCAGCAAAAACATACTTACATTGAAATAAATGGTGACAGATTAAACCATAATTCGAGACACAAAAACAAATAAGGACCACCGCCTACATCTAAACACAGTGTAGCAAAGAGCATTAGAAAGACCAGAAACGGAAAACTGTAGGTGGAAACCTGGACGTTTCCTAACGATCCGACGCATTGTTCATTGCCCAAATCGGGAAAAAAACGCGTGACGTATAGTTGATGACATCGTGATGACGTTACATGCTTGTCACGCGAACGAGGTTTACTGAAATTGTCTTATATTGCAACTGATGAGGTCAAGACGTGCGAAAAG
>QXVZ01001659.1:0-14028 GCA_008931825.1 Phallusia fumigata
TTACGAAATTATCAAAGCGCATATCTATTTAAGATACGCATCTGCATAAGAAAGTCAAAAACTGAATCAAAAAGGAGCACAGGTGCGCTTAACAAACACACCCGCCCTCCAAAATTCCAAAGTTCAAACTTGGAATCCCAACGAGTCCCCGATACATAAAAGGCAAACTACTTTACAGTTGTTTCGTTCTTTTATTTGGTATAAATATACACCGGAGATGCTGCGATTGTGGTCACTGTTTTCCCAGGGACAACCACAATGAACAGGGGGACGGGGATGAGTCAGAGCAAAGTTGCGAAATGATTGTGAAATTCGGCAAGGCTGAGCCTTTCTCGCGCAGAGCGGCAGTATAGCTGTGCAACGGTGTTTTTCGAGTACAAGTGCGTGGGCCTTGTTTAAGTCGTAGGCGTAGACAAATAGGGGGTCGTGGGGTAGTTTTAAAATAGAACTCTGACGTGAACTATTAACCTCTGAGCGCTGATGCATTGGTTAAAGTGCAACATACGTTCTAGGTTCTGAAAGCACAGAGCAACATTCGAAAGGTACGTATCGACAAATGGCATAAACCACTGTACAAAGTTATTTCTTTTTACTTTGTAGAAACTTTGCTTACATTTCCTGCTATATAGTAATATTATCCCAGGTCACCAAAATGCCTTAAAAAACGATAAAATTCGAACATGGGCGGAATACGCTCCCACGCCGAAAAGGCACGATTCTCTTCACAGAATGGCTGTCGCTGCCCCAACTGAAATCGTGTCCAATGTTGTATCAGGTTTCACGAATATTGGCATACCGCACCACAGAGTTTTGTATGGAGCCGGGCGAAAACAAATCGTTACGCACACTGGCGAACCATACAAGCCAGAGTGGCGGTCATACAATACCACAAAAGCATGGATACTGCCAAGACACAACACCAAAACACGGAACAAGTTGTGACGCACGAGAAAGCAATTGCGCGCTTACGAATGGGGTAGTAAGGCAGAACATTGGGTGTGGCGGTTGTGTGTGTGTGCGCTGGGTACACAAGCCTTGCACTCCATGAATGAAATTTAAAGGCGCCAGAGGGCAAAGGATAAACGCGGGGGCACGCGGTAAATCAAATCGATCTGATTGCGGTCGCGTGCGGGCAAATAGTAAGCCTGGTTGAGATGTAACCAACTGCGCTGGACACGTTTCGGGGTACCACGAACTCGGGCTAATGTTTGCTGAGCTGGCTCTTGCGGTCTTCTACAGTAAATAGCCTAATACGTTTTATCCTTGTAAGATTGCTATTTTATCGACTGTCTCTTTTGTCTCGCTATGTATTATTCACTAAAAGAGGTCGCCGTACCGTTTTGTCCTACACAGCACGTCGAACTGTACGTTTCGTCTTGTTGAGCGATTACGTAATGTTTATTAGGGCACACTGCTTTCATTGGCACTCGCCATCACAATCAAATCACGTGGAAATGTCATTCGCGCAACATTTCCTGGACACGAACGGCGGCTTGTCTGTCGGGCGCGATGCAGACTGAAGCTGATACGTGCTGTTGTAAATGAAGATACATTGTTGCGAAACCCCATATCACATAGCTTAAGACTCGCAGCGCAAATTACCAAGGTTTAAAACGAAAAGTAAAAACAATCGACCTCTTTTTCGTGGCAATACCCATCCACCAGTAAAAAACTAGCCGTAACTGAAAAGTTCAAAATGCACTTAAGAGATGGCAAAATCATTGATAAATTTAATGGGGCAGTCCCACAAGTCAGGATCACGGACTGTTTAAGGCCTCTTCCGCACCTAATCCCCAAAGACCTGCCATTTTGGTGTTAAAATTGTGAAAGCAGAATCATGTTATGACAGACTGACCTAGGACGAAACATGACACGCAATTGTCATTAGGATTTCCGAACTTTAAGCCCAGTAGTCGTTTATCCCACAATCTACTGCAGCCGCAGCCGCATCGCGTCACGTATCAGAAAAATGGGCATGGCGCAATGTTTCTTGCCCCAACAAGCCCTAAATTTCATTTTGTTAAACTTCTGCGGCAAGCAGTGCACTCGGAAAACGAACACCATTAATTTCAAATAGGAAATTGTTTCGCTGCTTGGGAGAATTGCCATGCGCTGCTTGCTCGGAAAACAACATCTTCCAAAACAACACTAGGGTCAATGAAACTTCAGACAAACCCAATACATTGAGCACATGCGTCATTAATCTTCAGGAAAACTTCTCTTGGTCAGTGAAAACATTCAGTTGCAGATAACAGTGCTACTTTTGCAATTAAACTAAACAACACTTACCAGGATAACAACAATGGCAATACATGCTATAGGCACAAGGACAGTGACCACCAGAGATGGGGAAATAGAAGCAGGTGACTCTGTTGCACTTTCCTCAGGTGGAAAAACTATTTCATATTCAGGGTAACTTGGATATACCCCAGATCGCAATTCTGGTGCGAATACTGGTTTTCTGCCCTGAAACAAAATATATATTATTTCACATATTAACAGTCACATTTATCAATTACATTTAAAGTTTCTTACAATATGTGTTTAGTTTTTTCAAATTTAATTCGTGTCAGTGACTTATGCAACACATATTATGATGTGGCAAGGTAACAAATGCACATCAAACATCATTTTTTGTTTAACTCATTGACATTTAACATGTAAATACATGTACATTTATTAATTTGTGACTTACATGTGTGTTAGACAGGTTAAATTGATTAACTTCAAAACTGTTGGATGTATTTGACAAAACTTCACCATGTGTCACCATTGTTGTGTGCCAAATATATGGTTGTAGACGTCATACAATAACAGTGGCACACACAAAAAAACAATCTAATTAGTAAATCTTGAAAGACAAATATAAGCATTTATTACAAAACATACACAAAAGGCATTTTAAAATTTATGTCAATGGATATGCGTTTTTTTACATTTTACAGTTATAGTAAGCATACATTGTGATAACCTCCACATTTATAAAGCAAAGTTTAATTTGTTAAATTACAATTGTTGATAGACAATCATGACCTGCACTTCCCCTGTTTTATACAATCACAAATGACATTTGAAACAAACAACATCTTTATCAGTTTTAGCCTATAAAAGGCAGCACTACAAACAAACTTGTCATTTACAACAAAATTGTCATATAAGTTTTTGGCCAACTAGTTTCTCCTGTACAGCTCGAAAATCGGATCCTTTTCAATGGATTTTACAGGTATTATTTAAGGCTGTACCATACCATAGAACATATTTTTGTTAACCTTTTACCGAACTCAATGCAACACCATTTTGCCACTTTGGTTTTTTAACTTTTTATGCACACATCCACTAGACATATTCAAATCAAAATTGTTCTTTTGTAAACAAAAGTATGTTATTTTAAATTTTGCTGCTAGCTGGTTTTTGTTTTCCTTTTGCAAATAGTTTCTATTGAAACAGTAACACAACAAAATGCAAAAAGTAACTGATACAATCAAATAAAAACGAACAGCAAGCCTCTGAACTTTACACTGCACTAACTGCAGTGAAAATGAGTCAACTTGGTTGTGCTTTGATAAAAGTTTGCGCCTTTGGCCATTGAATAAAAATAGGAAAACATTTCACACAGATTCATGTTCACTTTGTCCGGAGTCTGGGTACTAGCAACATGAATATCCGTGAAGCTAGTGGGGATTTTTTCGCCAAATTCTGATTTCTTTCATGCAGAAAATTGTGAATCAAATTTATTGGCGATGTTTAAAGTATTTAAATTTTCAAAATTAGCTGTTCTGAATATCACATAAGTTTGTTTAATGGAGTCCCTTAGCAAGATAAATTGAGTATTTTCACAACATGTTGTACCGTACAGCATTTCTTGTTGGTCAAGGATGGTAGCAAGGTACGGTACGTATTGAGTGGTCCATACAACGTAACTCGTTGCAAAGGGCATACCGTACCACTGTACCATACTTTCTGCTTTGTTTTGCTGCGCACTGTACTATACCAAAGTTACCGCACCGCACTGCCATCGTTAATTTACACAGCCAAGCAGTCACGAAGTGAAATTGCTATCATAAAAAAGACATCAAACACTCAATCTAGCAAGCGTTATAGTGCATCTTATATTTTATCCACAAAACTAAACATTGCTTTTATCGGCAATAGCAAAACAAACGCAGTCGCAGTACAAAGTTCTGAAGCTTACTAAAAGCGATTCTTGGTGCGATCGTGACTAGTAGCGTAATTCAACTCGTGACAAATGTTTCCCGCAATTTCTATTTCCCAACAAGGAACTGATTTCTTTTCTCCGAAGGAAGTCCCGAGATGACAAATCGTGTAAGTCATTTTCTGAGTGGTGAAATTGTCTGTGTTAGGGTAAATAAAATGGTGTCGTTTGGAGTGGTGTGTGATGTTTTTACAAAATTTTATGTTCAACAATAAAACTACTCTTCGCTCGCACTGCTTGCAATGAGAAAAAACCAATCGTTTCCAGCAGTGAAGTGCTAAACAAAGACTTTGATTTACCTTTCAATTGTTGCGAACTAAAACATTTGGGGTACGAAAAACTGTATATTTAAACTGTGCGAAGAAAAGAAACAAATCACGCTTGGGGAGAACAGCAAGTTCATTACACATTCCAACGTTGTGTGATTGCGTTGCACATAAAATGAAAAGACTTCGATGCTTTGTCACATATTTGACCATTATATGACCTGCGCTTTGCAACCCCGGGCGCCACATGCAAAATCAGCGGGAACTTGAAGAAATTTGGGTGAAAATTTGGGAAGTCCTGAATGTTATGATAAAGGAAGGACTACAGCCATGACGACCAACGCGGCAATAGCAAAGAGCAGAAATATGCTGGTAACAGCTATAGGAAGGCGGTAGCGATCAACGGTTCTTACGATTTTTTTGTAGGAACCACGTCTTTTAGCGATACTGAAGTCTAACCCAACTTCGATATCGGGTTCAGCTGATGCATTTTCAGGAAGCGCGTCTGGCGATAGCACCAATTCACGCTCCTTGTGTGCATGATCGCCCCGAATAGAGATTGGACTGCCTTGCTCGACTTCGCTAAAACTTCCCAAACTTGTGTGGCGGACGTGAACTTGCTGTGAGTGGACCTTTATGACAGCCACAGTCGATTGCGTGGTTGGTGCTGGCATCTGCTCAGCTGTAGACGAAGTTAACGGAGTCGGAACCGTGGATGTAGAAGTATGGCATTCGTTCATGTTGCTTATGATTGCTGAAATGTCTCTCGCTAGAGCCTTCTCAGTGGAAATTGCGGAATGTCGCTGATTTACTCGGTCATTTAAAAGGTCAACAGACTGTAGTGACGTAATATTGTCATTGGCTGACTTACTGGAACTGCGCTGTGATTGGACTGTAACCGTTTGGCGTTTCATGGATAAGCGGGACGACGCTGACGATGATCTGCGCCGCAGATGGCGAGGAGCTTGCAACGGCGTGATTTGAGCCATTTGGAAAGGTGGAGGCACTTGGTCAGCGGAAGAAACGCTTTCGTCGAAGCTTTTTCGGGNAGCAGAAATATGCTGGTAACAGCTATAGGAAGGCGGTAGCGATCAGCGGTTCTTACGATTTTTTTGTAGGAACCACGTTTTTTAGCGATACTGAAGTCTAACCCAACTTCGATATCGGGTTCAGCTGATGCATTTTCAGGAAGCGTGTCTGGCGATAGCACTAATTCACGCTCCTTGTGTGCATGATCGCCCCGAATAGAGACCGGACTGCCTTGCTCGACTTCGCTAAAACTTCCCAAACTTGTGTGGCGGACGTGAACTTGCTGTGAGTGGACCTTGATGACAGCCACAGTCGATTGCGTGGTTGGTGCTGGCGTCTGCTCAGCTGTAGACGAAGTTAACGGAGTCGGAACCGTGGATGTAGAAGTATGGCATTCGTTCAAGTTGCTTATGATTGCTGAAATGTCTCTCGCTAGCGCCTTCTCAGTGGATATGGCGTATTGTCGCTGATTTACGCGGTCATTAACAAGGTCAACAGACTGTAGTGACGTAGTATTGTCATTGGTCGACTTACTGGAACTGCGCTGTGATTGGACTGTAACCGTTTGGCGTTTCATGGATAAGCGGGACGACGCTGACGATGATCTGCGGCGCAGATGGCGAGGAGCTTGCAACGGCGTGATTTGAGCCATTTGGAACGGTGGAGGCACTTGGTCAGAGGAAGAAACGCTTTCGTCGAAGCTTTTTCGGGAAAGACGAGGAGATGAAGATGGAGTGGAGGAAAGGGCAGCTTTTGTCATAAACAAAGGGCTACTTCGGCTAATGCCCGCAATAGGCGGAAAGTTAATCATCACTTCGCCACTGCTATGCGTATCGGTGGAAGCCGCTACCACATCACTGTCGCTTAAATCAAGCTCGCCGAACAGTTTTCTGTTTAAAGAAGTCGGCTGCCTGTCAATAACACCGACCGATGTTGGCGAGACGTAATCCTTGTAATAGGTAAACGGCTTCAGTACTTGCACTTTGGTTGCAGATTGTGGGTATTCGAAGGTTGACTGCTGTGTATAGGAGCCGTATGTGATGTTTTCAAACGAGGACTCATAGCGTTGGCTGCTCGCATCGACAGGGCTTGCAATCGAAAGTGCGACATCCGACCGTTCATGGGAAACAGGGAATTTTGTGTTTGTCTTTTCGCTGCCCCTGTCCTGCTTCGCATCCTTTTCTACTTGGTTTGTATCCTCGGTTGCTTCTTCGATCAGGTCCTCGACGAACGCTGTATGGTATAGCAGCGAACCGATGTCGTCATCGACCGTGACGTCATATGCTGTGTAGTATTCGTTTTCGCTTGTCGTGTAGCTTTCGGTCCCTGTCGATTCGCGACTGCGACTGTTGGCTATGGAGAAAATAGTAAAATGCGTTAAGCTACTTGTACAAAAAGCAAAAAAATGTTGCAAATATATTTCGATTTTTTTATGTCACAGCGTTTACTACATACGAAAATTTTTGCGTGAGATCAACTAGTATTCATAAAGTTAAACTATTCGAACAAAACAAACAACACATTATCGATATACCTTTGGAAAAAAAACCAATAAACATCTGAAAACGTACCATTAAGGTCTGAGGAACTGGTGTGCGAGTCATCCATCGACAACTTAGTTTTTCTGGGCCTTTTTCCATCTGCGTTGGTGCCGTGGAACGACTTTTTAACCGGCGTCTGATCCAAAGTATCGACCACCACCATATCGCCTATCTGCAAAACAATAGAAGTTTATTAGCAAACTTTTAAATTCGCCATTTGCGTCTTTTTAAAGTGGCGGTTATTGTTTTGGGCATTAATCTGGCAAGTTTTACCTCTGTCAATTTCACTTTTTTATATCCAGCGACCCTCACACCAAGCCGTTTACGCTGCTTTGCGTAAATCAACGAAAAATGCTTGTACACCATCTTGGCAGTTGTTCTTAGCTAGACACTAATAGACTATGGCAACTGTTGCAAATTGTCAAACTTAAACGCATTTACGTGACTTTTTTACCTCCTCAGTGACGACCTTTTTTCTTTTTTCGCAGTCTGGCAATTGGTCGATCACAACCATATCTTCCTGGAATGACAAACAATAGATAAATGAATCGAGTCACCCCAGGCGGTCTGCAGTGAGCGAATCTCGTCAACATGCAAGTGGACTAATCGCAGATAAAATCAATCGAAATTGCGCATTGTTCACAGCTAATAACAAAAACAGTCTAGCGGCAAATGGATTTTAAAAAGACAAAAATAAACCCAGTACAACAACAAAATATAATCAAACTACCATCAATCTGGGATTTTAAAGTAAGCAAAGTTTTACCCACTGGTGAACATGTTTTGTGCGCTTTCATTCTAATTTAATTTTATGTTAAGAATGTTAAGGGGAAGATGAAATATTCCTCAGGTACCCATAACGTAAGTCAAGGTAACCACTATAATCTTTGCATTTGCATAATATCCATCAGCTATTATGTCAAGGTAACCTAGTATAGGTCTTGACTTAGTTGATGCATATTATTTGTGTGAGCCAGCGAGCGTTACACATTGCGTTATTATCTTGAAGGGTCTTGCAAATATCTAAAATCGGTCAGGGTGTTGGACTACGGTTAAGCCTTGGCCCCCTGACCCCAGCTTCACAAACACCATTCACATACCTGTTCTTGCATGGAAACGTTTCCCAACTTTTCTCCAAACAAATGCGCATTCTGTTGGTTCATTCTTAGTTTTCCTGAAAAGTAAAATTAATCGGTTATATTAAATCCGAAGCCATAGTTGTTTATTCCAACGACAACTGCTGCTTACGCATTGTGTCAATGTTCTCCTCGGATTTGTCTTCTAATTTGGTGTCACTCGAAAACAAAACGTCTACCTGTTTCAACAATAACAAATCAGTCGATGAATGAGACAGTATTTCGCTTGCAAGCAATGTTTTTGTTATGTAACAATTTGTTATTTCAGTCGATATAATCGGATAACGTTTTGTTGTACAAACAAGGTGCTTAAATGCGAGAATGTTTTAACCGGCAGCTTTTTTAGAAAACCAAAAGTTAAATCCACCTGCCCAACGCAGCTGCTCTTTTTGTACATCTATTTTTTACAAAACTGATATTTAGTACAAAAGCCTCAGTTTTATATCACATGTTAAATGAAAGTGCAAAACTCGTAGCGCAGTGTATCGTGTCGCTTTGTAGGAAATCTCCAACGTCGACTGGTGGTCATGAAGGTCAATGTAAACATCCATACCAAGGTGGCAATTCCTTGGCCACGCAACACCGCAAATACAAAATGAGTAGCTGCAACTTTCAACATACACACAGAAAAAAACAGTTACCAACCTGTTGTTGCACGCCTGTTTCCTTAAGAACAATAATCTTACTTGCAGTTCTGACCGTAGTACGCCGCCTGTACACGAATGTGTTTATAATGGCTCACTTGAATAGTGTTTTAGTGCTTACTAAGTTTGTAATTCCCAAATTGTCGGTCCGTATTGGTGGTCCCTTTAAATATAATTCAAGGGCGGGCCAATTTTAGGAGAAGAAGTCTTCTCAATTCACTTGCGTTAGAATTCAGTTCGTTGATTATATTTCAGCGCACGTGCCATTATGCAAATGATAAGGAGTCGTGTGCCTAATAGGCAAATAACAAGTGGCCCAACGATAAACCCTCGTTAGGCAGACACGTGACCGCGCTGGCGAAGATAACAATGCAAGTTGTTTGCGGTCGAGCGATCACTATCTCCTCCTCTCAGCGACCTATCTTCGATACACATCGTCCAGCTCTAATGAAGCAGCGGGTGTTTGCAGCCTCTTGCCGCCTGCTTCATCGTAAACATGTTTTTTTCGCTTCGATGTAAACATAAACCCACCGTTCGAGAAATATTCCATCCATGACGGTTTGATGATGTATTCTCTTCCGCAAAACTGTAAAATGTTTCAAAATATTCAGAAACGGGTATATTTAGCCGAAATTGCGACCAACCAAGACTTCATTGCATAACAGCTTTTTAAACATCCCCTGACCAATAATGCACAATTTATTTATTCTGATACTTTGAGTATAGGGCTTTTGTATGGTGTGATGTCTTGAAGATACATACGGCTAGGTTATGAAGACGTGATGGTTTTGTAACAGGATTTGAGCGTTTTAAGTGCGGCTCTGTTTGGGTTGAGTGATTGTTGCATTGAAGCGGAACACCTCTGCATGCACTCGTATGACTGCTGTTGTAAACGCCCCTTTCCAAATTTAGACGACAGGCAAAGTCAAATATGACTCGGTTGCAGAGCCGGATTTAGACCTAACGAGGTCCAAAGTTTTTGAGTTTTTTGGATCCTTTCTCCAGATTCCCTATACGTCGACGACAATTTGTCGCAGTTTCTTTTTGTGTTTGCTACATTAAATGATTTTATTCTCCCTCCCCCCCTACAGGACCCTGAGGTAGCTAGTTTAGCTTATAAATAAACCTTGGTTGCATTACCTGGTTGTCACTTAAATACCTTGCGAAGCCCACCTAATTTTAGTGGTTAAACGTTTATTTGAGGATGTTGCTCTAGCGTTGACATCGAATTAATCAATTTAGAACATTAACAAGAAACCCAAAGTAAAAATCAAGACAATGGTCATCATATTGCTATAATTATACATGTATTTTTGAAATTATGACTTTAAGCGGAAGTAAAACAATCTCTACCACACTTAATACCATCAAGGCCCCGCTCAGTGAAAGCGAACCAGTTTTAAATTTTGATTGAAAATGTAAATGTTACGCCTGATATCATTTGTTCATGACAATCGCCGTTCTGCCCAAAAAACACGTCTGGACACTTACCTAAAACTTTCAAAAAGTTTTTCCACTGGTGTTGGTTCTGTTTCGTTCAGTTGAAAAACAATATATTTGTAGCCCGACCTGATGCTGCTCGATCGCTTGTGCCACAGAAACTACCCACTCTCTTATCTTGACTATTAGAGCGTGTCAAAGCTCTGTTTTGGACAAGTTGTGGCATGCAATTACAGTGAAACAACGGTTGTGTCGCTTTTTGATTGAGACCTTTTTATTTGCAACTCACATGATGTGAAAATGTTTTGAAAACCTTTTTGAAAAACCCTCCTTGTCAACAACAGATCGATGTGCCTGCAAGATGGCCGAATGATAAGCGCGCCTGCCGCTCGCAAGGTTGAGGGTTCGAATCCTGTTTCGGCCTCACCGTGTTTCTCTCAGTAAGAAAAATAAAACAAAAAATGATCCAACGGAACTGCAGTGAGGCAGGTATCTCGACATTCAGCCGTTGTTTCACCCTTGTAGGATGAAATAAAACAAGCAGTTAAGGTAATATTATAGAAATCAATGTAATGACACTTTTTCTCTGAACACGAAGTAAAACAGACCAACGGCATGTAGTAAAGGTGCCGAAAGCAATCTTAATTTGCGAATAATTTATACTACCCCGCGAAATATATTTTTATTGTTATGTCGCCATCTCGTGGAACGAAGCACATAGCGACAGTTTTGCAAAACCAAACTTCAGTTGAAAGTTATGAAAATGACTTCGAAGTAAACAAATACAAATTTGACTTCTGGTAGTTTCGTTAAGCGCTTCGCAGCGAAATTTCGCTGGGTAGTATTTCTTGTGATAAAGTCTGTTATTTCTGTCGCAATGCACATTTCATTTGTCTATCGCAGGGTATTGTTTAATAGCGACGTCAACACTCAACATTGAAGTTACGCTCTCGTCGTAGTTATATACATATAATGATGATTTCGAAGTGTTTTTTTTTTCAACTAAACCTTTAGTAAAAAGCTTAAAATGGTCTTGAATGTTTATTTGACAATTATTTTTAATTTTCTGTTGTAAAAAAGTAACTTATGAAGCACGTGTTTGCTTGGATAAGCATAGCAAATATTTTGCCTGTTTTTGCATTTTTTAAGATACATTTTCCCTTGTGTTAAAGAGAAATTCTTGGCATTGGCTATACATTGTACTCATAGTTTTGCAGGTACTTGTAGACAATGACCTAAAATGGATTGGGTGAGTGCATCTGAAATACGTCACATTTCAAAACTTCCCAAATCTAAGGGACAGTGTCTGCTGGGTCGACAGCTAAAACTGAACATCTCTGATCTGGATGAAGATTTAAGATCTGGTGCCCTGCTTGACTATTTTTATGATGTAATGCAGTTTGTTGTTTCTCGTGGAATGCCATGGCATGAGGTTGCCAATGCAATGACATTTGCGAATGACTTTTTCAGAAGCTTTATTAACCTAACTTTCCCAAAGTCTTTGTGTGCTTTAAGGGAACTAAGCACCCAGTATGTGGAGCAGCATAAACTAGGGATTGAAAACATGAAAAAGCTTGCACATTACTTCACAGTACATGTGTTGGCCCATCACAACCTGTTTCAGTTTGTCTTTTCTAGGGATCGCGACTGTCAGAGCAAACACATGTCTCTTGAGGTTCAAGTTCCTGTTGCTCCGATGGATCTTAGCCTGTCCAAAACCAAGCAACTGTGGGAGTATGAAAATAAGGTTCAACGAGTTAAGTCAGAAGAAAATAGGAAGCAGATGGAACTGAGCAAAGAAAAGGCCTTGGCCGAGGAGAAAATGCAAGCTGTTGAAAATAAAATTGATTTTCAGCTGTCAGAAAAAGAAAAGGTTGGGGAAGCTGATGTAAAATCAATGACAGAGTTTCTCTCAGCTCTGACTGCTGAGGAAGTCGATTTGGTCCATGATGAAGTTGGATTTGAAATTAAAAAAATGAAGCAAGCTGCTGAGACAGCTGCAGATCTGCAAGCCATTCCTATTCCACCTGAGCTACAAAACAACACAACAAAGTTGCCATCCAAAACACAAATGAAGGTAAAGTCATCTGCAGGATCCCGCAAGTCATCTGGCAAAGGAACTCCAAGAAAAAAGAAGTAGTGGACTTTTCATGTCAAGTGTTTCTTTTGAATTGTCTTGTTTCTGTACATATCATTAATTTTTACCCCACTGTAAAAAAATCTTTTATTTTCTGGTGAGATTCTTATGTGTTTTTTTTTTCTGTTTTTTTTAAGTTTTATGCTTTTCGTGTGGATAAAACATTTAGTAAAATGTTTTGATGCTTTGCATCATATAGTTTATTGTTTAATCTGGTAAACATCTATCTTGTGGACAAGACTAAAGAACATTAAACATGAACCGGGCTCGTGAGCGAGACGAAAGTACAAGCAGCAGTGGAAATGTTTCTGTTGCTTCAGTTGGTGGTGGAAGAAAAAGAAATAAAAACCCAACCAACAAGGTTTGTGGAGTTTCTAAGTGTGCATATGAAATGTGTCTTTGCAGTGTTTAATTTAAATTTTAACACACATGAAGTGAATTTTAAACTCTTTGTTTCATAACAATTTTTTTCTTATAGCCTCCTAATCCAGTGACTGTGGAGAAAGTTCGAATGATCATGGAGCAGGAAGGGAGAAGTGCAAGAAATCTTGTATCATGGAGTATTCCACTTGATACTCACTTTTCTAAGGGTAGGTCCCGGTTTAGAGTATAAGAATTTTTTGTGTTGTAGAATTTATAGTCTTATATTTTTCACCATATCGTTTTGTAGCAAAACCAGCCAAATCAACACGACACAGAAATCAAAGCAAACGAGCTCAATCGTGTGAAAGTGCTTTGAGAAAAATGAATTCTGAGCCAAAAGAGAACTATGTTGAAAGGTCATATTCAGGTATAATATAGTTGAACAACTTGGGTTTCCCAGTATACTCATAACTTTCTTACCTTGTATGGTAAATTCTTCCTTATTGTTAACTACCGAGTTGATAGCCTAACATAATAGTTAGGCTATGGACATGCATACTCTAAATGCCTATATTACAATGCAGTTTTTGTAGTTTTATTGATTTACTTAAAGGTGATAGAAAGAAACAAAAGAACCCTCAAACTGAAAGTTTAATAGTACAAGGGACTGGTGGCCCTAGAAAGAATGTCAGTATTCGAGCACGTTACTGGGCATATTTGTTTGAAAACCTGCGTAGAGCAGTGGATGAGATTTACACCACCTGTGAAGGGGATGCAAGTGTTATGGAATGCAAGGTAAATTAGTTTTTGTTTTTGCAAGTGTATTAATTAATAATTATCAATATGTAGTAAACTTTGTTCAAACAGGTATCTTATGTTGTCGAGCTATGAAACTGCTTCAAAAAATTATCTTTGTAATGTTATTTACTGTAAGTCTGAGTTTCAACATGCCACAAGTGTTAAAATGTGTTTGCTGTCTGTTAGACAGTGCTGTATTGACATGAGACAGGAATTTAACTTAAGGTATTGCCGGTAGAAGACCCTATAATTCAAGCAAAGCTAGCATAAAAGTTACAAAACGTTGCTGTGGGCAGATCCCGGTATCAAATGTGCACGAACATTTCATTTACAGTTGTTTTACCCATGTCACCAGTCCATTTTCATTCAAATCTGCATTTAAATGCAATGCTGCTACTAATTATGGGCCCCCTTCCACGAAGGGGACACATATTGTTTTTACTCTGTTTTTTTTTTTTTTT
>QXVZ01001662.1:0-19164 GCA_008931825.1 Phallusia fumigata
AACAATGTTTAAGTAGATGTGAGGATTACCGAAAGATATTGCTCAAATGCCGCCAGGCCATGATAGTAAAATAAACTTATCCGGAGTGGATTACCTTGGCCTTTATTGTTTATTGAGATTCTGGCCATATATTTTCTCGGATATAAACGTATCTTGGCCTTAACAGGATTTTCGTCGGGTTATTGGTATTACTTTCGTAACCAGTTCACCTCTCTGCCGTTTCCGAGCCGCGATACGAACTCGTTATTCATGTTTTCCGAATCGATTTTCGATTTCGGGCAAGGGGTGTTGCAGTATTCGCACGTGATCAAAACTTTCTAATTCCCAATCAATTACGGTCACACACAGTCCCAAAATGCCAATTCATTATTCGACGTCGGTAAAGTGCCGTGATAATCGGTAATTATGCGAATTTTTTGGTCGGTGAGAAGCCTCCATTTTGTGCAACGGACATCGTCCGTTGTATCGGCGCAATTTCAGTTTTATTGCGGGATAGGTTGCCCTGAGAGTCCGGCATTGTACCCTACGATACCTTGTGAAAAGGTTAATAACCTGACATTACCCATTCCAGAATGTGTTTTTTTTCTGTTGGTCGTATTTTAAAGTTGTCTGGTATTTTTACATTTAATTCACGAATATTGCCATTCAAATGCAAGCAGCTTTTTGGTATTAGGGATTTTCTGAATATGCCCTTTTAAAAAAAATATATTCATAAAATTTTAATTGTGACAGAAGCCATTTCTCAACAAACGCATGTGCGGAAAAGACGAACCTCGTTGTATAGAAAGAAAAAAGTTTTCCAGTTTGAATAAACAAAACAAAAAATGGGGCACCGTTGTTGGTAAAAAGAAGTCTGCCATGTAAATCGAACTGTTATCCAGACCAAACTATTGAGTCGACAATTAAACCCGGGCCGTAATAACCACTGGTAAAGGCGAGAGAGAAGCGCGACTGGGAAAAAATGTTCGGTAACCGCGCGGCGCTTGGCTCATTTTCGCCCTGTTCAAGCGACGAGACTTCGGCGAGCGCGGGCCCTTTTTTCCTGGGGTTGGTCACTCCACTAGATATTCATCTAAACATCGCAGTTAATGCGAAATCACTGTCCGTGGCAGTTGCTTGCCTTGCACGAAAGGTCAGGTCAGTAAGCTATATTAGAGTCGTCGCCACAGCGCAAAGGACATTCTCCCAGTTTAAAAGTCGTTCAGTTTGAAGCAACACCATAGTTAGAAATGCAAAATATTGCGTTAGAATCGCCGATAGCAGGTTGTAATTCTAGGCAGCTAATCTTTTTACTGAGGCTGCAGTGTTTTGAAGTCTCTCACGGCATTTCTATATCGCGAAATCGATATGAGTTGTTCGTACTTTGTAGCCGTAAACTAAATTTGCCGTCATTTGAATTCCGCTTCTAGTCATCGTAAGATGTTGAGAATTTGTTTCTCAACTGCACAGTAATGTTTATAAAGCGCTTGCACCTTGCAACTATGCGGCAGCACTGTTTGCCTAAAATGCTAGAATCCACAACCTAGCCCCTCACGTGCATTTGAGCAGGCTCCAGTACAGCAAGTCTTTTTTGCACTTTTTTCGTGTTTTTTTCCTGCTTATAAACTATTTTGTGGTAATTTGATATTGGCGGTGTTATCGCTAAGCGGCCGTGACCGATAAACGGTTTGGCTGGGCAGGCCGCAATTTCTCGGTGCTTAGCCCATTTCGAGGGTAGGTGGTGGTGGTGGTGGAGTATGTGGCAAGTTTTAAGCCTTTGAAGTGTCAACAATGTTGGCCGTATACCTTTTGGCTTACTCAGTAATAATTTACAGCATCTGGGGTGGTAAAAACATAGTCTTAAGATTTTTTACTTGTGTGTATTGCAAAACTCACACATTAGGTCGCAAAGACCTAGGCCTTTCTGTATGATACATAGTTTGCTGAGCAGCCAATTAAGCGTTCTTCCGTTTCGTGCCAACTGCATTAGCCCCATGCTGGCTTCGGGCATGTCCGCCATTTTACATGCGACAGGTTTACGACTTGCGTCAGCGACTGACAGGAATATATCGACTGGTCGCATTTACATTTAACTTCAACTTATAAGTGAACGTATGTGGGGTTACTGACACCGCTCGGTACTGATGTAAATTTGGCACCAATTGTTTATTCTTATTGATTTGCTTGTCTAACAGTTGGCACAGCCGGTGTCAAAGAACATAATCTGCGTTTCTTGCACTGAATAACCGTGTTTTAAAAATGTATACATAAGTTTATGTTAATCTGAAATAAGCTTATGTAAGTAACGCGTTTTAACAACAGAACACTTTTCTAATAATGTTAACAACCTTATCCTTTTCTGTGCAACTTGTTTGAGTATTTTAGTGCTCAATTAATTCATGCATTTTTTAGCAGAGAATTCATCCCAATTGTTTAACGCATAGCTTGCCAGATATTATTATATTTACAATAGCTTTGTTTCTGTGCAACTGGATTTGAAAGCAGGAATCTCATTGGCTTTGTAAAAGAATGATGCATCCAGGTGCAAACTTCAGACCAACGTTTCCACTTGAAGGTAAACAACCTGTTTTGTTTTTAATTTTTTGTTGTTGTAAATTGGCATCAATTTTTACTTGATAGAGTTTAAGTCAAGGTTAATTTTCCGTCTGTGCCCGAATTGAAGTTAACATACTTTTTGCGCTTCCCTTTCTAAAAATTGTTGATATAGGGGCGATACATTATTGATGTGAAGTAATCCATTTGCGGTCGCTGAAGGTACTGTGAATGTTTCCTATCTTGTTTTTATTCGTCGTATCGCCGGTAAGGGATTAACTGGGATTATAAGCCATTAATCGCACCACGGTGTCAAAATATTTCATCATTTACTCGCGCAAAATCCGGATCCAGCTATTTACGAAATAAACTGGAATTAAAATTCAAACCGTTTGTGTGCTTCAAGGTTTGGCAAAATTGTAAAAGTGCGACTACAGCTATGCGCCTTGTAAATTTTATCGCTCCAATTTTGTTGCCACGTTTATGTGGATTCGTTGATTCTAATCTGATTCGAACTTAAGCTTTGATCGCAACATGCTTGATGTTTGTGGTGCAAAACATACCTACCCTTTAAACTTTTGCGGAAAACCGATGCTGTGTAAATCTTTACATGTTCTAGCAATGCATTTTAGTTTTAATACGGCTTGCTTCTCTGTTTTAGTACTGTGTCCGGGTTTACAAACGTTGGATTGTAACAGATATATAACTAGGGATTGACAAAAAAATGTTAAAAATTAGGCAAATTTGTTGAGCTGCAACATAAGGTCAATAAATTTGGAAAGGGGATAAAAAACATATTTGGATCCAGACGATACGGCTCTAGACCGTGTCTAGCAAATATAGGCTGGTGTTTTCGACCGGCATATCCCTCAATGTCTTTCCCACGAGAGGGGCCAGCCACATAACTGCCAGGCATTGTCTCTTGCGGCAGCGCGAAACTTCGAATGACCAGGCTAAGGTCATTAAACATCGATTAAATATGTTTTATTGCCGTAAACCATTGACGATTGTCGGACCTCAGCAATGCGATCGCCGCGCTAATATAATTGCCGGCTGCTTTGTCATAAAGCGATAGGACACAAAGCGTTACCTCCAGACAGGGCGGGTGCGCGGTTTGTGGGAGCTACGAGACACTGCGCTGACCTTGGCTTTTGACACTATAGTGCAGCGGGCACCAGGCGTGGGAAATCCAATACTCTTGATTATGAGTACTGTGTCACACAACGCTCTAAACTCTATTGGCGAATATAAACCAGTTTTATGACTTGCAACATAAATTTTCCGCAATTCGCCGGCATTTTAGCACGTCCTTGAATAAAACCGTTTTTAGGGGAATTCCCCCATTTGCCACACCCATTTACCACACAGAATGAAAACACAGCAGGGCGATTTCTTTTCCCACCTGGTGCGGCTCACATATCGCTAAACTCTGGCACCGTTAATTGCCGTAAAAACCAACAACATGAGTAAGAGTTTCAATGTTGCGATCCGCAGTAATTCTCCTCGCACCTTCTCGCGCGTTTGTTGTCCCTCGCACGGATTATTAATAATCAGGCGATCGCGCAGGTTTTCGCAGCACCTTTGCCGTTCACAGGCGTTCGACGTGGTTGACGGCTCTGACAGGTGACAAAGCAAGAACTCTTCCGGTGCCGTAAACATTGCCAGGGCCCCGATCGGTCAGCGATGTCCATGCGGCATTGGGGAATGGCGGTGACGCACGGTGTCAAGGAATGGCTGCTTCACCTGTGTTTACTTGTATTTGTCAACGAGAACAACTGCCACCACAAACACCGCGCGAAAACTTTCACCGCCCCCGCGTATGAGTAATGGCCATCCGATCAACTGACTGATGACCAACCATTGTGCACTTGCAACACTTCCGAAACTTTGATAAAAAATCAAAGCAGGGACACCATTTGAACAAAGATGCGCAAGTCACAGATCTTCTTTACACTACCAAAATTCTGAAAATTATTATCTTTCTCAGCGATCCTAGGATCTTCACTTATTCTTGAGTAAAGTTGTCGAATTCAGAAACCTTACACTAACATTTCATGTGCTGTTTTCATTTTGTCAAAAAGAAAGGTGTAACCGAATACTTGTTTTTTTACAGGCCAGGGCCGGGTGAACCAGCTGGGAGGAATGTTTATTAACGGTCGACCCCTTCCCAATCATATACGACACAAGATCGTGGAAATGGCCGCACACGGAGTACGACCTTGCGTCATCAGCCGTCAGCTGAGAGTTTCACACGGATGCGTGAGCAAGATACTTTGCAGGTACAACACCGTAACATATTAAAATCACATCTGTTTCATTTCAAAGTTTGCAAAATAAAAAAGTCGCAATTTCGTCTCGGCTTTTGCAAAATCTTTCACCTCGCCACGTCCGACTTGTTTTTAAAAGGTTTACACTTTAATAACCGTCAAACCAAAGTGCAAAAAAATCTGTTGGAGTGTTTTTTAAAATGACCTGGACGCTCGGGTTCTGTCGTTATCCATCGTTAGTTACCGATTTATGTGAACTGACATGTAGGTACCAGGAGACCGGTTCGATTAAACCGGGGGCGATTGGTGGAAGCAAACCAAAGGTGGCCTCCCTAGATGTCGAGAACAAGATTGAGGAATACAAGAACGAGAACCCTGGTATCTTCAGCTGGGAAATTCGGGAGCGCCTCATTAAGGTAAGACGCATAACAAACCCACCCCTTGTGATTTGCGTTGGCTTGGGGGACGGGTTGTTCTCCGGTGAGATTGGAGATTTAACCACTCTTGCATATTTCCCTTGTGCAGGACGGAATATGCGAACGCAACACCGTGCCTTCAGTCAGCTCAATCAGTCGGACACTGCGCGCCAAGGGATGCGACGTGGATACCGAGGCCGAGTTATCAGGTGACTGTGAGGACAAACGCGCTTCGTGTTTTCTAATTACCCACCCATCAACGATGCTCTGCGTTGAAGCTATGTTAATTTGCCAAGTGGTGTGGGCGGCGCAAAGCAAGCATACGCGCTGCCCTTGCACACCGAAAGATGATTAAGCCTTGCTGGATCTATCCTCTGGTCCGCGCTCTCTACCTTTAATAATTAATATTATTCCCGTGTTTCGCCAATCGCTGTCAAGCCCCGAAGTGCGCCGACGCACCGAGTGCAAGAGGCCCCGTGAGCAGCCATATCCGTGGTCGCGCCCCCTGCCCTGGGTCATCAATGCTCGATATTAAACATTGGAATTGTATCAAGCGTTAGGCTCGAAGCAAATTGCACGACAGTCCTATAGGTTGCCGCAAAAATACATTTTGCCGATATTTTGAGTGACAGCGACATATTAATTGCCTTCGCGACAAATCTCATGCGGACAACAGTGCCGCTCACCGAGTTCCAAAGCCGCATCGCACCCTAATATTGCCGGGCGCTGGTAATGGCGAGACTTTTGTCCGGCGTTATTAAGACACGGCCTCGCGCAGAGATGACATTCGACGTCCCGCCGAACCAGGGAAGCATCAGCGCGGCGATAATGAACCCGCAGGCTTCCTTTGTGCGACTCATAATGACTCCCGACAAGGATTTGCGGCACTGTGCGCTGCGCAATAATCCAGCCTTGCCAAGAGCCGGCTCCATATGAGCATCAGCGAGAGTTTGGCCGATGTGAATTGACACGCACGGGTTTTGTGTAATGATCCCCTGCGCGCTTGAGTTGAAAGGTCAGAGAGCAGATTGTGTCACCTGCTGCGAGAAAGCACAAGGTCGTGCTGCAAAGCTTTTCTCTCCCTAAAAATACATCGACCAAAAGCAAACATTGACTTTCTTTGGCCTTTCTCGGCGTTAATTTGGCGGCACTTTGCCGCGAAACGAGTATTCCTTGGCCATCGCTTGGCTGGAATTATCAATATTTGTAGCTCTACTGGTCCTCTTTTGACTTGTATTGGTCTGATGCAAATTCTACCGCACGTACATCGATTCTTCAGGTGAATTCCGAAAAACGGCCGCGAAACAACAGTGAGTGACAGCCTTTTAATGAGAAAAAATGTCAGTTTACTATGCTACGACCGCAAAATCCTGCGAATTGCCGCGCGGCAAAACACAAAACTTGATCCGGTGTGATTTTCTCCCCTTTCGCAAGTTTTTGATTTTCCTTGCTCTGTCGTGCTGAGCAATAGTTTGTGACACGTTGAATTGTATGCATTTTTTAAAGCGAGAGAAACAAATTCCGCCTTACGTTTCCGCTTACATGACCATAATGTGCCACTAGATTTTCATTCGAAGGCGCGGGTAGCTTTAGTGCGAAGAGTAAGCAACAAATTTGATTTACCAAAGACAAACGAGGGCTTCGCAATCTTCTGTCGCCGCCAATTCAAGACTGTGTTACCGGTTCCCTATTGTTCAATAGTTCCAACTAATCAAGTCAAAAACTGTTTTTCCAAATTTATAAATCTTTCTTCCAAAAAAGACGATGTGTACTTGAAGTTCACTGGGCCCTGGTGCGTGGCGTCGTGACATATGGAGGCAGTTGAGACAGTCATATTTTCACCGCCAATTTTCCGCCACTGTTCCGCCCCTTCTGCCAGCGCACCATGCCAGGACGCACTTTGCCTCCACCCATCCCGCGGATGCGTGTCACTGTTCCGCCATTAGCTTGGGCAAACACGGAAGGTCCGGGTGCTGGCGACTCCTGCTGCGAGGTGCCATGTATGTTGGGACGCGCCCGGCCCGACGCTAATGCGCCTTGATTACGCGTGAACTGTGGGGCCAATATGCGCTCACCGCGTTTGCTTGACAGATTTTTGCTTTCCCGAAACCGCGCGCGGCTTAGGAAATCGAATGTAAAACGGTGTTATTATTTGTCAACCGACGTGAAACGTCCATGTGCGATTAAAATGATCACAGAAAATATAAACATGGGTAAATACAACGGATTTCTGAATGTTATATACTTTGGCCTTACCTTAGGAAAGTAAATAAACGTGGTTTGTTGCGATCCTCCAACACGGCAAAAGATAATAGTTGTGTAGTGATCGGATTAAATCGTGTTTGGCGGAACCGGATCGCCCTTTCCGCGTTTCATAGGATTTGCCTTGCGACCGGAACGAAGTTGAAAGCAAAGCTCCCGTCGCCTGTAGTCAAAAATCGGAAATGGCCGAATGTGGCGTCCATTCACAGGCGATCTAAAGCCGCCGGAACAGGTGCGCGAATCGTAGCGGAACGCGTGAGGGCCCGAGGCACGCGCTCGCCTCGCCATTTTGTTCGAGCCGCCCAGGTGTGAAACGCTATTAAATCGACTCTGCCCCTTTGCGCACTCTGGTTCACACGCCTCGGCCAGCAAGTAGAAAATTGATAATTGCGGTATAAGAAAACACGGGCGGTGTTGACAATCAAATACGAACAAACCGTGAAAAAGTTGCTAAGGACCCCGGGTTTTATTTTCCAAAGCGATATAGTGATTAGTGATGTCACACCAGCAATACCCGACCAACAAATAATTACCGTTGATCGTTATCACTATTCTATTCTGTGTTGAATCAGCACATACGTCTTTGGCTAAGTCGGTGCAGGGAAAATTAGGCCAAGTACGCACATTGTGGGAAGATAAAATCCTACAGAAGTCAGTGAAGACGCTTTGTTGGTTGCTTTACTGATAAAAGATTTGTGCGGAATGTGACTGACTGTGTCCAGAAATAGCAGCATAATGAGTCGATCCACGGCGCGCAGGCAAACACATTCCTGATGCGTTAAAAACATCAGTAGAAAAGTTGACAACAACGAGCACACCGGGACGTCCCGCATTCAAATCCGGCTTTTAGTCAGCTAAATCGGCTTTGCTGAATTGTATTCTAACTTTTTCGCAAATCCCAAACTCGGTAATCGGCAGCAGGTGGACTCAACGGGTGCACTTGTGTGTCGCTTGGCCTTCAAAGAGACCGAAACGCATTCGAACACATGAGAACACGTTATCGCTGGGAATCGCCAACTTTCGCTGCGGCTTTCCATGCCACTTTTGATTCGATAACGACCGCAAAGTACAGATTCAGTATTGCGCCCACGGGTAGATTTTTCCGTAGCAATGATTTACTGTCATTGAAATGGTTTTGACCGGAATTGTTCGGTGCAAAAGTGTCGAGCGAGATGCGGCATGCGACAGAGGTCTACAATCGCCAGATCTGACATTTTAATTGAATGAAAAGTATATTTGATTTTATCGCTTATGGTTTGACGGCCCGCCGACGAGCACACCAAACAGGGATTTGCTTTCCTAATTAGCGGCCGAACAACAGGCTTAACTTATAACATGACAGTTGGCGCGATAACACCCCACTGTCGTCTTAGCAGCTGCATTGGGTGCCACAAAAGCAAGAACAGTTTTAACACATTGAATAGCTGCTTGTTTTTACACCAACAAGCGAAAATTACAACGCGAAGAGTGAGTTACAGGCAACGGTAACGGCACAGGAGGTGTCATGGTCTCATGTGCCTCAACTCATGCAGAGGCTTTATCAATTAATCATGCCACCGCTCGTCGAATTTGGCCTTCATGCGCGTAGATGTTTCCTGGCATCTCGCAGCGCTCGTTCGTAGCTCAGCTGCGGTGGGAGATGAGTAACCCACAGGAACTCTTGCGCGCCTGGAACCTGTCGTTTCCTTCATCAGATAAAGGGCGCAAGTTCAGTGTTAATGTACGTTCGACCCTCCGCGCTTCATCTTGGAAACCGATAGCTTTCGATAATTCTTCGCTAATCGACAGCGCGCGTTTCTGCAAGTACTGTGATGCTTGGAGAAAACCGATGCCCACTTCTTTTTCAGCCCCTCGTGTTTTTATCGCCGGCTATTGTGCCAACGATTGCCCAAGCATTTACGCTTAAATTATTAACTAACCTCAACCTTTGCATGGCAAGCAAATCTCCCAAGACGAGCACTTGCGTGGTGTTTATGGGGCGCCCTTGCGCTGCACGGATGTGGCCCTTCTCGTCGCTGGCCCGGAGCAACGAAATTATCTTGGCCATCTAAGAAGTTTAAAGAGAGTTTGTTTGTTGCACTGTGATGTGATCAGTGGCACGACGTATTTTGACCCCCTGCACACGCTACGCTGTCCGTTTGTGTGGGATTTATGCTCAGGTGGCTTAGCCAAAAGCTACAGCTGATGTAGATACAGCCCGCAATCGTTGTTTACCCACCACTGACTCATCTCTGTGTCTTTAATCCCGCAGCCGCGAATCGCTCCGGATCGTCGGCCGGCGAACACAACGACGGTGACGGCAGCGACAGCGAATCGGAGCCAGACCTGCCACTAAAACGAAAGCAGAGAAGAAGTCGGACGACCTTCAGTGCCGAACAACTCGACGAGCTGGAGCGATGTTTCGAACGGACACACTATCCGGATATTTACACCCGCGAGGAGCTGGCCCAGCGCACAAGACTCACCGAGGCTCGGGTTCAGGTCGGTCGCCCTTTCTCTTCCGCTTAACTTGTGTACGCTGGCAACAAGCAACAGATTAACGCGACTAAGTCGATGATAGGTCAATAAATATAATCTTTGCGTGTGTTAGTGTTCGTGATTTCAGCAAGTAATCGAAGCGTCTTTCACGCAACCACAGCTGCCATTTATAGCATCCGTGAAGGCCACTTAAAGTTGATTTAGCACACAAAGATCGTGTGGGTCTGGTGCGAATACGCACCTTTTTCGGTCAAATGTCGTCTCCCTCCGATTTGAGGAGGAGGCAGAGATCTCTTGTTGTGATCCAAGGCGTGAATCGCATTGTGGTGATCGTTCGCGCCCCGGGTCCGGTTTTGTGTTTCATTATTTGCCTGCACCTGATCGGTCTTCGTAAGCGTCGTCGAACGTGGATAATGTCCGCTGTAATAACAATAAATAAACCGCCCACTTTGGCCTGTTGCCGCTTCTCGCCGTCTCAAGCGCACGCCAATCTTGACCGTTTTAACCAAAATCAGACAGGCGCCTCATGCTCTGACCAGTATAAGGAGAATGCGAGTGCCCCAGGCCAAAACAGTTCGCTGTCCATCGCTCTGCTCGTCGTGTTAAGGTAATCATGCGCGTGTTTCTCGCACCTTAAGCGAAGCGCCAGGGACCACTGCCGGCCAACGCAGTCCGGCTCAGATGGATTCCTGCGGTTTTGCGAGCAGCTGCTCTTAGTTTACCGAAACAGCGATTATTAGGTCAGACGCAAGGTATGTTGTCGTCAATTAAAACCGCGCCGCATGCGTCACAATACACCAGGCTAAAGCCGTTTTTCACTCCGCCCGTGCTGTGAACTGATGACATTTGCTTCGCAGCACAAATGCGTGTCGGCGCTGACAGTCGACTGGCGTATGCGCGCCATCAGTCGGCGTTTAACTTAAGAGACATGATCTTGCGGTCGCGAGTTAATCCGTCTGCTGGCAGGCGGCCCGGACCTTGTAATAAACGAACCCCTAGAGCAAGTTGCGTCCATTATTTTAGACAAGTTGGACAACATCCTCTGTTTGGGTATGCAGTTTCCTCAAAGGACTGCCTGTCTAGTTCCGAGGCCGCAGTGTGTTTTCGCTACTTTGATACGGCGCCGAATTCGTGCTACGCTGATTAACCGAAGGGAATGTTGCGGATTTTGAGCTTGCAAACATCCAACTGAACTAAGTTGCAGAGTGCCTAATTTGTGTTTTTTCACAATGTCATCCGAGCTAAGTAATTGCAGATGTTTGTGGATGCAACAAGCAAACCGCCCGGTGCTGAATGGGCAACGCGTATCCGCCATGTCGCTAAAAATATGATAATGGGACAGTGATTAATGAGCTGATTTACTGTCGATTTGCAGTAACAACACGTTTTCTGAGGCTAATTACACCTGGGCCGTGTTGATTACTGCGCTCCGCGACGGTTTCCAATCAAGTTTTGGCAACAAACATTACTGAACGTTTTCGGAGGTCCCGGGTTTCTCCTTAATGCACTGCGGCAAGTTTACGAGGACGATTACGATCGGCAAGCGATTTTTGACGGACCTGACACTTCCTCGCGCGACACTGACGCCCATTGTGAGAGTTCCACTTCGCACCTTTTGCCGCGCGCCCATTTCGCGAAGCACGAGGTCATTTGTCATGTTTTGGTTTCCCCGATAAGTCAGCTCAATTTTCCGCCCAACTCTCCATTCACCGCAGTTATCACACATTAACGCCGGCTTGACCAGTGACTGCGAGCATTCCACAATTCACATGAACGCGACGTGAGACCGTAATAGGAGCGCACAAGGTTGCCACCGTCATTGGATATTACACTTTCATTGTTTGAAATACAGACGCGCACAGAAATGAATCCCGGTGGGTGTGTAGTCTTACCACTCTCGTTTGGGCGATGATTGTCCAGCGATGGACAGGTGTTTCGGAAGTCGTCCATCTTCTGTCAAACGCGGCAGCGCAATAAGGGTCAAAATCACGAGATAGCGTCTTCAAAATGTCACCCGCCTTCGCCTCACGTGCCGATATGTTTGAAAACAGGTGGTCAGGCTATTAGGTTCGCGCCTAATCACGCGTCGTCGGAAAATGAAAATTTTCGTCACGTCGGGGCGAACTTCGAAGTTGTGACTGGCCTGTTGCGATAAGCGCACTCCGCTCAATGAAGCGCCTGTGATTAATACTATATCAATAACATCGATTGCCTTTCAGGTGTGGTTTAGCAACCGACGGGCGCGCTGGCGGAAACAAATGGCGGCTCAACAGTTGCACGGAATCTCCTCTCCCCACCACCCTCACCACATCCCTTCTCATCTCGCCTACACGCACACGATGCCTGCTGCAGTTGGCATGGGTGCCGGACCTGGTACACACAACTACATGCTTCAAAGTCCCGGGTCGCACCCAACTCAGAGCATGCACGACACCTTCACAAACTCAACACACGGTAAGTTAGGAGAATGGGATAGTTGTAAAATACGAAAATGAATAGGCTTTTGTACTGCCCGTAAAATTTGACGCAATTGTTGCTTTGTCCAATTTGCATTTATTTTTTTTCAGTTTACCTAACGACGGCCAATATTTTTATGTGATCTTGCATGGATACATACGAATCTTAATAGTTAAACTAGTTTATAGGGCCGAAAATTCGCCAAACACAAAAAAAAATTGTCGGTTTAGTTTTACAACCTTACACTTTTGGACTTCCAGAACAACCTCACCACCGCACCCACCCTCCAGTACTTTCACCCACAATGACTCACCCACACCAGGCAATGCGTTATGACAGCAACGATCCACTAAACCAAAGTGCTGCTGCTGCTTACGGACTGATGGGAGCCTCAGCCGCTGCTGCTGCAGCCGCAGCCCGATACAGTCAGTATCCATCTGCTGCGGCCGCCAGTGCATTTGGTGATGCTTACTCTATTCATTCCTACCATCATTCAGCGTCTCCTCCAAGTGGTGGAATGGTAAGTAAAAATCTGGATTTAGCTGTATTTTAGCTTTCCTCGAAAAGCCGCTGTAAACTATCAATACCGGTTTTTTCGAATGGACCATCATCAGCTGATTTGCAATGCATAAACACCTACTAATGTGCATTGATACAGCTGGTTTTAGTCTTTTTTATTATTGTTTTGCCACGTATTTTCATGTCACTACTTCTGGGAAATTTATTATGTTCTCACACTGCCTAATTTTTACAGATCTTTGGTTTCTGTCCCACCTCATCTGCAAACTACCTGTCAGCAAACAGCTCAAGTAGGGCTGACCAGCATGTGTCCTCAAAATCGTCTCCCGTCGAGGGCCTGTCGCCGTCCGAGAATTCAGCCCACGCCCCGGGTCAACGCTCACATTCGCATTACGCTCCGCCGGCGGGTATGAACCAACATCACGCGAATAGGGGTCAACATTCACACGCCCAGCACTGCTATGAGAATGCAGGCGGACGACAACACGACCGAAGTCACTCCTCATCGTCGCCGTCCTCTAACACGGAAACTCACCTCACGTCAGGTACGAAAAAGTCCATTCTTCGAATCAACTGCAAAAGCTGACTAAAGTTTGCGTATATTTAGGTGGTACAGCCAACAAAACGATTCAAGATAAATTTTGAGTGTAACCTATTGTTGAGTATAACCTAACTTTTGAGTGTAACCTATTGAGTGTGTTGTCTGCTTCAACCGTGTTAATGTTCCAAGTTTGATTCCAAGACGGTAAATTACATCGTTATTACTTTATAGGTGTTGAACACTCAGCAAGGGGTTTTAGTTCGATGCCAAATAGCTCACGATCTCCCAAACTACTTGCCATCAATTCTTCTGGACAACAGCAGCAACAGCAAGCCCTCTCAGTCAGACAAACTTCGTCAGATCATTCCGCATCAGCTTTCGCTTCCCAATCCCAACGCCCGTCTGTATCGTCATCGACAGAATCAAATTACGGAATAGCACCAGGCTTTTCATCGGAATCCGGACAAGCAACAGCGGTCTCATCCAGTCAAAACCCCTACGCTGCTTGTCAATACTCTCCATACGGACACAGTGAGTATTTTGTTGTGGATAGAAAATTAACTTGCCACGTCCACCATTTTGAATTCCGTTTAAGGATTGATTGTAGTTTTTAAGAAACGAACGTCGTTTGACAAAGTGTTGCAATATTCCTAACTAACATTAAAAATAAATTAATGGGTTGTTGTTTACTTGCAGACTCGAACGATTATGGGAACGCTGACATCGCCGCTTTGCGAATGAAATCGCGGGAACACAGCACAGCGCTTGGCCTAATCCCTGTTGGCGGCGTGCCGAGCGTTCANATTAACAGCTTACCGGCGACACCAAACGACAAACGCGATGAGAGTGCTAAACATTACGAAACCGATCGATGCCCCAAGAACGATGTAGAGAATGAGGAGATCTTGGTGGGTGGTGGCACCAAACATACCAACATCAGGTTTTCTTTCCTTCCCTGAATCTTCCCTCTGTTTACTAGTCTTTAACTAAAAGTTGTATAACAGCGATAGTTTAACGACAATTGCGACATATGCATACAAATCAGCGTCATTAGGGGTGTACTCTGTCGCATACCTTAAAACAATTTTCCTTCTCTTTGTGCACGTTGCTGCTGTTCCCAGTCACGATAGAAGTGCAGACAAAATATTCGGTCTCCGGAGTAAGCCCGTGTAGATGTGCTTCACTAAATGCACAAACACAGAAAAACAAATTTCATTTTAAATACAGTTGCAGCAGTGACTGCTGAATATAAAGATACGTTATCGCCAACTGCAGTATTTGAAGACTTACTGTGCGTGGTTTCCAATTCGTATGACTTTAACCGAACCACCGCTATTCGGAACGTAACTAATAGAATGAAAAGCTTCCTCGTAATCTGTAGCGTAAGAAGCGATAAACGGTAGAGATATGACCGCGCCGGTTGATTCGACCTTGCTCACTTCTGCCGGCAAACAGTGTCTAAGTATACAACGAAAGAATATGTACATATAACCTGGTCACTAACTAAGAACCGAACAAAACAAAATCTACCGAAAGTCTCCGAGTCGCAGAAAGTCGAAGCGTTTTCCTTTCAACCTCTTCGGACTTGCGCAAACCATTTCCTCGCGGTCTTCAGTTTCGATACGCGCCCTAGCGCCATCTATACCCAACGCGTACCACTGCATTTCGCAGTCACAACGCCAAGGATTTTCCGCGAGATACAGAATGCTGCAACCACATGCAATTTGAAAAAAAATGAAATTACATTGATACGATTGGCTTTTATTATAAAATTCAAATCAGTCCCTATAGCTCTTTTGTACCGTAGCGCAGGTAGTTGTGGAAACAAGGCAGTGACATCAAACTTTTCCAATTCCATGTCGTTGAGACGAATTTCACGCAGGTTGTTTAAACCGTTGAATTCCGTCGCACTTGCGTTTTTAATCGGGTTCCCGTTCAGTTTCAACACACGCAGTTGTGGCATTTTCCGTATCTGTAACGTCAACGCAAGGTTAAGAGCGATTTTGTTAAACTGAATTAGCTGTGTTTGCTTACAGCTGCAGGGATCGTTGTAAGGGAGTTTTCCAAAGCAAGATTAAGTACTCTCAATCGATGCGTCGCACCGAATACGTCANCTCTCAGGTTTGTCAATGAACTGCAGTTTGATATTTTTGATAAAACGGTTTACAAGCAGGCACATATTTATGTTTGTGTTGTACCTGGTAAAAACCAAATCCAGGTTGGAACCAATTCGGTTTCTGTCAAGGTTGAGTATTTCCAGAGCTTCATTTTTTGTTAGCACTGGCATGTACTCCAGCCTAGAAATCAAAAAAATCATGCACGATTTTGTAATGCTGATAGCGATACGTTTAAAACGTAACTTGATAAAAAGGTTCTGCACTTACATGTTATCGCAAAGGTTCAGGCTCTGTAGTTTAGTCAGTGGCGAAAACGCCCTTTCCTCATTGCGCGATATTTTTGAGTGGCTCAAGTCCAAGTTAGTTAAATTTCGAACTTCCCTAAATGACTCTGAAAAAGAAAACATCATGTACATGTTATTTCCAAAACGAACTGTTCTACCTTGGTGCACAAGATAAAACGTTTTGCCTAATAGATACAAAAGTTAAAGCGCAGTAAATAACAGTTTTAATGCAAGTTTTGTGTCTGTGCATTATTTGCGTGGTTTTACAACTGGTTTAGTTCAGATGAAATGTTTTAAGCATTAGTTAATTAGGTTGATTAGCAACCTTTTGTTTAAAGGTAATGCAAAAAATAAAATAGAACAACACCTCTATGCAAACTTCCAATTTCATTGTTATTCAGGTCAAGTTCGACCAAATTAGGATATCGCATGTTTTCCAAACTTTCTCCAGTGATTTTGTTATGGCCAATCCACAACCGTTCAAGCTTCTCTAACGTAAAAACATTCGCAGGAAACTCTTCGAGACCAACGTCAGTCATAGACAGGTTCTTTAAATTTGTCAAGTCAGCAAAATCTTCAGCAGCAAATACCTTAAAAAAGTTTGTGTAAACATTGTTTGCCTGACTAGGGGTTTCATACATTCATTCATTCTTACCTTAATGGGATTAAAACACAGACTGAGGCTTTCAAGATTTGTCATTTCCTTAATCACTGATGGAGTAAACTTTAAGGAATTTCCAACCAGGTTTAGGTTTGTGTACGAACTCACGTTTGCGGGAAAAACATCTCGAGCCAATTGACGGATTTGGTTTCGCTTTACATTGAGCGTTTCAAGCTTTATATTGGCTAAAACAGAAATTAAAGATCAAAAATTCATTTATACGACTGTTAAAACAGCCCAGTTACTTTTGTTGTAAATGCTTCGCCAAGAACGCGGTGTCATTTTGTACATAAATACATATCGTTGTAAGGAAGTTAGAAAATAGCCACGTTAATCCAACAAATCACGTTAGGCTTAATAAACGATTACTGTTTATGTTTACCACTAATAGCTCCGCTTTCAAGTCTGCTTATTTGGTTGGAAGCCAAACATAGACTCTTTAGATTTTCATTCATGGAAAGTTTGGGAAACTTTGCAATCTCGTTTTTAGACAGCGAAAGTTCTTCCAATTCTTTTAAATCCTCAAATACGTTTTCTCCGATGAAATGAATATTGTTGTCTTCTAGGGAGATTTTTCGAAGATGTGGACTACCCTGAATTGCCAAAGGACAGTTGTTTTGCAACAAGCACCGGCCAGCCAAACAATTTTCATTATTTCAAACCACTTTCTATGCAAAGACTTTGGCGTCAGCATGTTTTGCTTTATTATTTTTTTTGTACCAACCTTAAATGCTTTATTTTCAAGAAAATAAATTTTGTTCCCGTTTAAAGTTAATTCCTCCAAGTTGGGAAGTGCCGACAACGATTCTGGTTGTATGTTTAAAATGTTGTTATCTGTGTAACATGAAAAGTAATAACAATAAGACTCCCGTTAAAAATAAATTTAGGTGTAAAAATCACGGTTTTACATAGTTTCAAATAAAAGATAAAAGCCAGTCTTTTTAGAACATTTTCTGCCTTTCGACAAACGACGAATGCAACAGCGTTAATGGAAAGGTAGACAATGTTACTGGCTTGCATCTTCTTGTTTTAAATAAATTTAACTTGTTATTCAATGTGGTCTCGAAATCCTTACCTGATAAATCGAGCTTCTTTGTCTTTGCTGGAAAGTATTTCACCGGTATATGTCGGGCCCAAGGAATCCTACACTTGAGATTAGTTCCTTCCTCGCTGCAATCGCAGCCATTTGGACAGCCACAAACGCAGTGGACGGTTGCGGCAAAAAGAACAATTACACACAAATCTTTTGCAGTAAACATTTCTGCACGAAACATCAGTCAAAGTGATGCTTGCGATAAACTTTACATCTGAAAAAAAGTTATGATGCTGGTTTTATATTTTGCATCGTTCGGACTTTCGTAACCAAGTCTGTACTCATAACAACATACAAAGCACTCGTTCGTCGAAAAGGCGTAATCGTCCCAAACAACAGTAACTTACAACGTTTCTCGTCGACAACGACCAATCGAACATCGGAGTAAGCATAGTCACAGCTTTCAGCTTACTGCGTGTTCAGGCCGTAGCCCTTGACAAGGACACTCTATGACGCCCCTTAACGTTTGGAGGGCCAGCGCGGTGCCAAGATGGAGCCCTGGTTAATGGGAGCTATTTTGACTTCGGCTAACTGACAAATAGTTTTTGGTGAACTGTGGTCAAGGACTGTTTGCCATGACACCTGTATACATCAACATGAGGTTTTGCCAGGGTGACACTTGCGTTCTGGGCCGATCCCTTTTTTGAACGCGGCTACGCGGAACTTTGTTACGTTTTAGGCCAGCATCCTGTTACTTGAAGCACACCACAATCTGTTACTGTTAAAAATACTCTGTGTTCGTACAAAAAACGATAAACGCAAAAACAAATCGCGATTAAGCACATAAATACTGATTGTAAAAGATGATAGAAAACCTTGAGCACCGAAGTCACGTGACGGGTTAAATCAAATACATTCAATTCTTGCGTCCCTCCATATCGTAGGCGGTGCCGCCACCGGAAGTGGAACCGAACGCTGCTTTCTTGCGACTCCTAGCGGACTCTTTTCCACTACCGTTCTTATCGCTTGGTGGGGTGTGTTCGCTCGGAGAAGGTGTTTTGTTGTCGTCGCCTGGTGGTGTTTGCCTGGGCCCGGCGCTTTGCCTTGGCGTAGGTTGGGCGGAGTCTGAAAAAGAGTTACTTCAATGTTAATGTCGGATGGCAACTGCTACTTTGAAAATTATTTTTTAGGTTTTTAAGCACTGTTGCTAATTGTTGTGTCGAAAATGTCCCTTTACTTTTTAATGACACAGCTGTTATAATATTAAACATTTTTTAAAATAATGTGCATACACAATACCACTGGTACAATGGCGTGTAGACGCTGAGTCCAAAAACAAAAAACTAACGTGAATATATTCATCAGCATTTTACATACCTTGTTGCCGTCGACTGTTTTCTCGCTGTGGCTCGGAACCTTGTGGAGTTGCTAGGGCGCTGTTGCCATGGATACTGCGAGCGGGATACTCCCCCTCTGATCCGTCATCATCTTCCACACCAGGATGATCCTGGTTGTACCAAGCCGGTTGTGGTTGGATGTTACTCTCCGCTGGACGTTCTTCCTCATCTCCGGATATCTCACCGATGACTTCGTCCAC
>QXVZ01001663.1:0-26915 GCA_008931825.1 Phallusia fumigata
TTAAAACTTACGTTAGAAAAAATTTATCCATCCATTTTGATTTTTAAAGGCTAACCAGGGTGCACACTGTTTAGTCTTTACCATAGTTTTTTGCGATATAATTTTCATGTGTGTAGAGATGACTTTGCATTTTTTTGTCTCCGCTATGTTTTAATTTCAGGAACTTTATTCTAATCGCTGCCGTGGTATAATCTGGATGAAAAGTGACCATTTCTGGCTGTGAGATTGCTGGGATCGCCGACTCAACAAACAGATGAATGCCTAACAAGGTATTTTACTGTACTCATGTATATTATCGGTTTAAACCTGTGGTTCTTAAACAGTGCGTCGCGACGCCTTGGAGCTTCGTTTTATTTTTCAAGGGCGTCACACAATAATTGCGTTTCTTTGCTTTTGTTTTTGTTGTCATCAAACACAACTTTGATGATAAACGTCTTTATAAAAATCTTATCGCTGATTCGTCCAAAGTCCCAAAAACCTTTCAAAATGGGTCGCATTAAGTTTAGTCTTTGCCAAAGGCGTCGCATCACAAACGTATGAGAAAAACTGGTTTAATCTCACGTTAGGAAAAATTTATCAAACACGATTTGATTGTTGAAGGCTAACCAGGGTGCATACTGTTTAGTCTTTGTCATAAGCTTTTGCGATATGATTTAAAAGTGATGAATTTCTTTTTCTGTCTCTGGTATGTTTTTATTGCAGCACCGTTGGTTTGATCGTTGACACGGAAAAATCTGGATTTAGTGCCGATCATTTTTAGCCCTGAGATCGAGGGGATCGCCGACTCCACAAACGGTTGAACGCTCTGCAAGGTAATTGATTGGACTCTGGTACATTACCGGTTTAAACTTTAATTAGAGACAAACCGTTCAACACAATTTGATTACCTGTGTGCACACTGTTTGGTCGCTGTCATGTGCTTTTGCAATTTGATTTACAGTGTGTTGAGATGAATTGACACTTATGTTGTTGTTTCAGGATCTTTGGTCTTACCGCTGCCGAGAGAAAATCTGAATTTGAGAGTGGACCATTTCTGACTGTGAGATTCCTGGGATCGCCGAATCCACGAACAGCTGAATGCTCAATAATGTGAGTAAATGTAGTCAAGTACATTACCGGTTTAAACTTACGTCAGGAAAAATTTATTCACCCATTTTGATTTTTAAAGGCTAACCAGGGTGAACACTGTTTAGTCTTTACCATAGTTTTTTGCGATATGATTTTCATGGGTGTAGAGATGACTTTGCATTTTTTTGTCTCTGCTATGTTTTTATTTCAGGAACTTTGTTCTAATTGCTGACAAGGGAAAATCTGGATCAAGAAGTGTCCATTTCTGATTGAGAGATTGCTGATTTCGCCCACTCCACAAACAGCTGAATGCCCAACAAGGTATTTTACTTTAATCATGTATATTGTCGGTTTAAACCCGTGGTTTTCAAACTGTGCAACGCGACGCCTTGGAGCTTCGTTGTATTTTTCAAGGGCGTCACACATTAATTACGTTTCGTTGCTTTTGTTTTTTTGTCAACAAATACAACTTTGATAAAACGTCTTTATTAAAATCTTAATCGCTGATTCATCGAAAGTCAAAATAACCTTTTTTTGAAATGTGTCGAATTAAAAGCAGATTGAGAAACACTAGTTTAAACCTCTGTCAGAAACAATTCATTAAAAACAAATTACATGTGCATTTTTCTGTCTGTGGAATACTTTTGTTTCAGAACTTTGGTCATAACGCTGTCGAGAGAAAATATAAATTTGAGAGTGGACCATTTCAGAAAGTGTGATTGCTGTGATCGCCGACTCCACGAACAGCTGAATGCTCCATAATGTGAGTTAATGTAATCAAGTACATTACCGGTTCAAACTTACCTGAGAAAAAATTATCCACCCATTTCGATTTTTAAAGGCTAACCAGGGTGCACACTGTTTAGTCTTTGCCATATTTTTTTGCGTTATGATTTTCATATGTTTTATTTCAGGAACTTTTCCACAAACAGCTGAATGCCCATCAAGGTATTTTACTGTAATCATGTATATTGTCGGTTTAAACTAGTGGTTTTCTAACTGTGCCTCGCGACGCCTTGGAGCTTCGTTTTAATTTTTCAAATTTGTCTCACAATAATTTCGTTTCGTAGCTGTTTGGTTTTGTATCAAAAATATAACTTGGGTTACAAAGGTCTTATCGCTGGTGCGTCGAAAGTCCAACAAACTTTTCCAATAGCGTCGCAGTGAAAAACGTTTATGAAACACTGGTTTAAACTTGTTTAAGACACAATTTAATTGATGAAGGCTAACCGAGGGTGCGCGCTGTTTAGTTTTTGCCATTTTTTTTGCAAAATAATTTTCAAGCGTATTGTGATGACTTTGCATTTTTCTGACTCGGGTATGTTTTTGTTTCAGTAACTTTGGTCATACCGCTGTCGAGAAAAATTCTGAGTTTGAGAGTGGACCATTTGTGACTGTGAGATTGCTGAGATCGCAGACTCCACAAACAGCTGAATGCTCAATAAGGTGAGTAAATGTAGTCAAGTACATTACCGGCTTAAACTTAACGTTAGAAAAAATTTATCCACCCATTTCGATTTCTAAAGGCTAACCAGGGTGCACACTGTTTAGTCTTTACCATATTTTTTGCGATATGATTTTCATGTGTATAGAAATGACTTTGCATTTTTCTGTCTCTGCAATGTTTTCGTTTCAGGAACTTTGTTCTTCCCGCTGTCGTGGGAAAATCTGGATTAAGGAGTGACCATTTCTGACTGAGAGATTGCTGGGATTGCTGACTTCACAAACGACTAAATATTCAGCAGGTATTCATATATCTTCAATTACATTGTCGGTTTAAACTTAACTCTAACTGGGTCGCGACGGCTAGGTGCTTCGTTTTAATTTTTCATGGGCGCCGCGCTATAATTATGTTTCGTTGCTTTTTGTTTTTGTTTCGACAAATAAACTTTGATAATAAACGTCTTAATTGAAATCTTATCGCTGATTCGATGAAAGTCCCAAAAACCTTTCCAAATGTATCGCATTGATTGACACAACTTGATTTCTAAAGGATAACCAGGGTGCACACTGTGTAGCTTTTGCGGTGTGTTTTGCGCTTTTTGCTTTACATGTGAGATAAATTTGCATTTTTCTGTCTCTGATATTGTTTGTTTCAGGAATGTTGGGATTGCCGGTGTCGAGAAAACAATAGGACTTGAGGGAGACATTTCATCTATGGTTCCTGGGATCTCCGACCGCACCAACAAGGTAATTGACTAAAGTAAAGCACATTAATTTAATTCACAAAAGTTAGTGACGATTTGTCAAACAATTTTTGATTGCAGAAGGCTAACCAGGGTGATAATTTTCATGTGAAGTGATATGACTTTGCATTTTCTTGTCTCTGCTATGTTTTTATTTTAGGAACATTGTTCTAATCGCTGTCGTGGGAAAATCTGGATTAAGAAGTGTTCCTTTGTGATTGAGAAATTGCTGGGATCGCCGGCTCCACAAACGGCTGAATGCCCAACAAGGTATTTTACTGCAATCTTGTACATTGTCGTTTAAACTAGTGGTTTTCAAACAGTGCGTCGCGACTCTTCGGTGCTTCGTTACTTTCCCAAGTTTGTCGCACAATAATTTCGTTTCGTAGCTGTTAGGTTTTGTATCAAAAATATAACTTTGATTACAAAGGTCTTATCGCTGGTGCGTCGAAAGTCCAACAAACTTTTCCAATAGCGTCACAGTGAAAAACGTTTATGAAATACTGGTTTAAACTTGTGTTAGGCACAACTTGATTGATGAAGGCTAACCGTGGGTGCGCACTGTTGGGTCTGCGCCATATTATTTTGCAAAATAGTTTGCAAGTGTATTGTGATGACTTTGCATTTTTCTGACTCGGGTATGTTTTTGTTTCAGTAACTTTGGTCATACCGCTGTCGAGAAAAATTCTGAGTTTAAGAGTGAACCATTTTTGACTGTGAGATTGCTAGGATCGCCGACTCCACAAACAGCTGAATGCTCAATAAGGTGAGTAAATGTAATCAAGTACATTACCGGCTTAAACTTAACGTTAGAAAAAATTTATTCGCCCATTCGATTTCTAAAGGCTAACCAGGGTGCACACTGTTTAGTCTTTACCATATTTTTTGCGATATGATTTACATGAGTATAGAGATGACTTTGCATTTTTCTGTCTTTTCTATGTTTTCGTTTCAGTAACTTTGCTCTTTCCGCTGTCGTGGGATAATCTGGATTAAGAAGTGACCGTTTCTGACTGAGAGATTGCTGGGATCGCCGACATTACAAAGGACTAAATGTTCAACAGGTATTCAATTGTCTTCAATTACATTGTCGGTATAAAGTCATCTGTGTGGTTCTATAATTGGGTCGCGATGCCTTGGTGCTTCGTTTTAATTTTTTAAGGGCGACTCGCTATAATTATGTTTCGTTGCTTTTTTTTGTATCGACAAATACACTTTGATAATAAACGTCTTCATTAAAATCTAATCGCTGATTCGATGAAAGTCCCAAAAACCTTTCCAAATGTATCGCATTGATTGACACTACTTGATTGATAACGGCTAACCAGGGTGCACACTGTTTAGCTTTTGTGCTGTGTTTTGCGCTTTTTGCTTTACATGTGAGATAAATTTGCATTTTTCTGTCTCTGATATTGTTTGTTTCAGGAATGTTGGGATTGCCGCTGTCGAGAAAACAATAGGACTTGGGAGAAGACATTTCATCTATGGTTCGGGGATCTCCGACCACACCAACAAGGTAATTGACTATAGTAAAGCACATTAATTAATTTCACAAAAGTTAGTGACGATTTGTCAAACAATTTTTGATTGCAGAAGGCTAACCAGGGTGCTAATTTTCATGTGTAGAGAGATGACTTTGCATTTTTGTCTCTGCTATGTTTTTATTTCAGGATCGCTGTCGTGGGAAAATCTGGATTAAGAAGTGTCCATTTCTGATGGAGAAATTGTTAGGATCGCCGACTCCACAAACAGCTGAATGCCCAACAAGGTATTTTACTGTAATCTTGTACATTGCCTTTTGAACCCGTGGTTTTCAAAATGTGCGTTGCGACTCCTCGGTGCTTCGTTCTAATTTTCCAAGTTTGTCTCACAATAATTTCGTTTCGTAGCTGTTTGGTTTTGTATCAAAAATACAACTTGGATTATAAAGGTTTTATCGCTGGTGCGTCGAAGGTCCAACAAACTTTTCCAATAGAGTCGCAATGAAAAACGTTTATGAAACACTGGTTTAAACTTGTGTTAGGCACAATTTGATTGATGAAGGCTAACCGTGGGTGCGCGCTGTTCATTCTTTGCCATATTATTTTGCAAAATGGTTTGCAAGTGTATTGTGATGACTTTGCATTTTTCTGACTCGGGTATGTTTTTGTTTCAGTAACTTTGGTCTTACCGCTGTCGAGGAAAATTCTGAGTTTGAGAGTGAACTATTTGTGACTGTGAGATTGCTAGGATCGCCGACTTCAGAAACAGCTCAATGCTCAATAAGGTGAGTAAATGTTATCAAGTACATTACCGGCTTAAACTTAACGTTAGAAAAAATTTATCCACCCATTCGATTTCTAAAGGCTAACCAGGGTGCACACGGTTTAGTCTTTACCATACTTTTTGCGATATGATTTACATGTGTATAAAAATGACGTTGCATTTTTCTGTCTTTTCTATGTTTTCGTTTCAGGAACTTTCTTCTTTCCGCTGTCGTGGGAAAATCTGGATTAAGAAGTGACCATTTCTGACTGAGAGATTGCTGGGATTGCTGACTTCACAAAGGACTAAATGTTCAACAGGTATTCAATTATGTTCAATTACATTGTTGGTTTGAACTCATCTGCGTGGTTCTCTAACTGGGTCACGATGCCTAGGTGCTTCGTTTAATTTTTTAAGGGCGCCGCGCTATAATTATGTTTTTTTTTTGTCAACAAATACACTTTGATAATAAACGTCTTCATTAAAATCTTATCGCTGATTCGTCGAAAGTCCCAATAACCTTTCCAAATGTGTCGCATTGATTGACACAACTTGATTGCTAAAGGCTAACCAGGGTGCACACTGTTTAGCTTTTGCGGTGTGTTTTGCGCTGTTTGCTTTACATGTGAGATAAATTTGCATTTTTTTGTCTGTGATATTGTTTGTTTCAGAAATATTGGGATTGCCGCTGTTGGGAAAACAATGGGACTTGAGAGAAGACATTTCATCTATGGTTCCGGGGATCTCTGCCGCACCAACAAGATAATTGACTGTAGTAAAGCACATTAATTTAATTCACAAAAGTTAGTGACGATTTGTCAAACAATTTTTGATTGCAGAAGGCTAACCAGGGTGATAATTTTCATGTGTAGAGTGATGACCATTTCTGATTGAGAGATTGCTGGGATCGCCGACTCCACAAACAGCTGAATGCTCAATAATGTGAGTAAATGTAATCAAGTACATTACCGGCTTAAACTTGACGTTAGAAAAATTTGTCCACCCATTTCGATTTCTAAAGGCTAACCAGGGTGCACACTGTTTAGTCTTTACCATAGTTTTTGCGATATGATTTTCATGTGTATAGAGATGACGTTGCATTTTTCTGTCTCCGCTATGTTTTCGTTTCAGGAACTTTGTTCTAATCGCTGTCGTGGGAAAATCTGGATTAAGAAGTGGCCATTTCTGACTGAGAGATTGCTGGGATCGCCGACTTCACATAGGACTAAATGTTCAACAGGTATCCATTTATCTTGAATTACATTGTCGGTTTAAACTTAACTGCGTGGTTTTCTAACTGGGTCGCGACGCCTTGGTGCTTCGTTTTAATTTTGCAAGGGCGACTCGCTATATTTACGTTTCGTTGCTTCTTGTTTTTGTTTCGACAAATAAACTTTAATAATAAACGTCTTCATTAAAATATTATCGCTGATTCGATGAAAGTCCCAAAAACCTTTCCAAATGTGTCGCATTGATTGTCACAACTTGATTGCTAAAAGCTAACCAGGGTGCACACTGTTTAGCTATTGCGCTGTGTTTTGCGCTTTTTGCTTTACATGTGAGATAAATTTGCATTTTTCTGTCTCTGATATTGTTTGTTTCAGGAATGTTGGGATTGCCGCTGTCGAGAAAACAATAGGNCTTTACATGTGAGATAAATTTGCATTTTTCTGTCTCTGATATTGTTTGTTTCAGGAATGTTGGGATTGCCGCTGTCGAGAAAACAATAGGTCTTGAGAGAAGACATTTCATCTATGGTTCCGGGGATCTCCGACCGCACCAACAAGGTAATTGACTATAGTAAAGCACATAAATTAAATTCACAAAAGTTAGTGACGATTTGTCGAACAATCTTTGATTGCAGAAGGCTAACCAGGGTGATAATTTTCATGTGCAGAGAGATGACTTTGCATTTTTTGTCTCTGCAATGTTTTTATTTTAGGTACTTTGTTCTAATCGCTGTCGTGGGAAAATCTGGATTAAGAAGTGTCCCTTTGTGATTAAGAGATTGTTATGATCGCCAACTCCACAAACGGCTGAATCCCCAACAAGGTATTTTACTGTATTCCTGTACATTGTCGGTTGAACCCGTGGTTTTCAACTGTGCATCGCCACGCCTCGGTTCTTCGTTTTAATTTTCCAAGTTTGTCTCACAATAATTTCGTTTCGTAGCTGTTTGGTTTTGTATCAAAAATACAACTTGAATACAAAGGTCTTATCGCTGGTGCGTCGAAAGTCCAACAAACTTTTCCAATGGCGTCGCAGTGAAAAACGTTTATGAAACACTGGTTTAAACTTGTGTTGGGCACAACTTCATTGATGAAGGCTAACTGTGGGAGCGCACTGTTTATTCTTTGCCATACTATTTTGCAAAATGGTTTGCAAGTGTATTGTGATGACTTTGCATTTTTCTGACTCGGGTATGTTTTTGTTTGAGTAACTTTGGTCTTACCGCTGTCGAGAAAAATTCTGAGTTTGAGAGTGAACCATTTCTGACTGTGAGATTGCTGGGATCGCTTACTCCACAAACAGCTAAATGCTCAATAAGGTGAGTAAATGTAATCAAGTACATTACCGGCTTAAACTTACGTTAGAAAAAACTTATCCACCCATTCGATTTCTAAAGGCTAACCAGGGTGCACACTGTTTAGTCTTTACCATATTTTTTGCGATATGATTTACATGTGTATAGAAATGACTTTGCATTTTTTTGTCTCCGCTATGTTTTCGTTTCAGGAACTTTGTTCTTCCCGCTGTCGTGAGATAATCTGGATTAAGAAGTGACCATTTCTGACTGAGAGATTGCTGGGATCGTCGACTCCACAAACAACTAAATGCTCAATAAGGTGAGTAAATGTAATCAAGTACATTACCAGTTAAAACTTACGTTAGAAAAAATTTATCCACCCATTTTGATTTTCAAAGGCTAACCAGGGTGCACACTGTTTGGTCTTTGTCATAAGCTTTTGCAATATGATTTAAAAGATGATTTTCTTTTTTCTGTCTCTGGTATGCTTTTTGTTGCAAGACCTTCGGTTTGATCGTTGACACGGAAAAATCTGGATTTAGTGCGGACCAATTTACAACCCTAGGATCGTGGGGATCGCGACTCCACAAACAGTTGAACGCAAGGTAATTGATTGGATTCCGGTACATTACCGGTTTGAACTTTAGTTTGAAACAAACTGTTCAATACAATTTGATTGTTAGAGGCTTACCTGTGTGCACATTGCTTGGTCGTTGTCGTGTGCTTTTGCAATTTGATTTACAATGTGTGGAGATGAATCGACACATATGTTTTCAACAAACAGCCTAACAAGGTATTTTACTGTAATCCTGTACATTGTCGGTTTAAACCTGTAGTTCTTAAACTGTGCGTCGCGACGCCTTGGAGCTTCGTTTTATTTTTCAAGGGAGTCACAATAATTCCGTTTCTTTGCTTTTTTTGTCCACAAATACAACTTTGATGATAAACTTCTTTATTAAAATCTTATCGCTGATTCGTCGAAAGTCCAAAAACCTTTCAAAATGGGTCGCATTAAATTGAGTCTTTGCCAAAGGCGTCGCATCACAAACATATGAGAAAAACTGGTTTAATCTCACGTTACGAAAAATTTATCAAATACGGTTTGATTGCTGAAGGCTAACCAGGGTGCACACTGTTTAGTCTTTGTCATGAGCTTTTGCAAAATGATTTAAAAGTGATGAATTTCTTTTTTCTGTCTCTGGTATGTTTTTTGTTTCAGCACCTTCGGTTTGATCGTTGACACGGAAAAATCTGGATTTAGTGCAGAACAATTTTAGCTCTGAAATCGTGGGGATCGCCGACTCCACAAACGGTTGAACGCTTTGCAAGGTAATTGATTGGAGTCTGGTACATTACCGGTTAAAACTTTAATTAGAAACAAACGGTTCAACACAATTTAAATTGCAGAAGGCTCACCTGTGTGCACACTGTTTGGTCGTTGTCATGTGCTTTTACAATTTGATTTACAATGTGTGGAGATGAATTGGCACATATGTTTTTGTTTCAGGAACTTTGATCTTACCGCTGCCGAGAGAAAATCTGAATTTGAGAGTGGACCATTTCTGACTGTGAGTTTCCTGGGATCGCCGAATCCACGAACAGATGAATGCTCAATAATGTGAGTAAATGTAGTCAAGTACATTACCGGTTTAAACTTACGTCAGGAAAAATTTATTCACCCATTTTGATTTTTAAAGGCTAACCAGGGTGAACACTGTTTAGTCTTTACCATAGTTTTTTGCGATATGATTTTCATGGGTGTAGAGATGACTTTCCATTTTTTTGTCTCTGCTATGTTTTCATTTCAGGAACTTTGTTCTAATTGCTGACAAGGGAAAATCTGGATCAAGAAGTGTCCATTTCTGATTGAGAGATTGCTGATTTCGCCGACTCCACAAACAGCTGAATGCCCAACAAGGTATTTTACTTTAATCATGTATATTGTTGGTTTAAACCTGTGGTTCTCAAACTGTGCAACGCGACTCCTTGGAGCTTCGTTTTATTTTCCAAGGGAGTCACACAATAATTACCTTTCGTTGCTTTTGTTTTTTTTGTCAACAAATACAACTTTGATTAAACGTCTTTATTAAAATCTTAATCGCTGATTCATCGAAAGTCAAAATAACCTTTGTTTGAAATTTGTCGCATGAAAAGCAGTTTGAGAAACAGTAGTTTAAACCTCTGTCAGAAACAATTCATTAAAAACAAATTACATGTGCATTTTTCTGTCTGTGGAATGCTTTTGTTTCAGAACTTTGGTCATAACGCTGTCGAGAGAAAATGTAAATTTGAGAGTGGACCATTTCAGGCTGTGAGATTGATGGGATCGCCGACTCCACAAACAGCTGAATGCTCAATAAGGTGAGTAATTGTAGTCAAGTACATTACCGGTTCAAACATACCTGAGAAAAAATTTTTCCACCCATTTCGATTTTTAAAGGCTAACCAGGGTGCACACTGTTTGGTCTTTGCATTTTTTGCGATATGATTTTCATGTGTTTTATTTCAGGAACTTTTCCAATCGCTGTCGTGGGAAAATCTGGATTAAGAAGTGTCCATTTCTGACAGAGAAATTGCTGGGATCGCCGACTCCACAAACAGCTGCCCAACAAGGTATTTTACTGTAATCATGTATACTGTCGTTTGAACCCGTGGTTTTCAAACTGTGCCTCGCGACGCCTTGGTTCTTCGTTTTAACTTTTTCAAATTTGTCTCACAATAATTTCGTTTCGTAGCTGTTTGGTTTTGTATTAAAAATATAACTTGGATTACAAAGATCTGATCGCTGGTGCGTCGAAAGTCCAACAAACTTTTCCAATGGCGTCGCAGTGAAAAACGTTTATGAAACACTGCTTTAAACTTGTGTTAGGCACAACTTGATTGATGAAAGCTAACTGTAGGAGCGCACTGTTTATTCTTTGCCATATTATTTTGCAAAATGCTTTGCAAGTGTATTGTGATGACTTTGCATTTTTGTGACTCGGGTATGTTTTTGTTTGAGTAACTTTGGTCTTACCGCTGTCGAGAAAAATTCTGAGTTTGAGAGTGAACCATTTCTGACTGTGAGATTGCTGGGATCGCTTACTCCACAAACAGCTAAATGCTCAATAAGGTGAGTAAATGTAATCAAGTACATTACCGGCTTAAACTTACGTTAGAAAAAATTGATCCACCCATTCGATTTCTAAAGGCTAACCAGGGTGCACACTGTTTAGTCTTTACCATATTTTTTGCGATATGATTTACATGTGTATAGAAATGACTTTGCATTTTTTTGTCTCCGCTATGTTTTCNCGATATGATTTACATGTGTATAAACATGACGTTGCATTTTTTTGTCTTTTCTATGTTTTCGTTTCAGGTACTTTGTTCTTACCGCTGTCGTGGGAAAATCTGGACTGAGAAGTGACCATTTCTGACTGAGAGATTGCAGGGATTGCCGACTTCACAAAGGACTAAATGCTCAGCAGGTATTAATTTATCTTCAATTACATTGTCGGTTTCAACTCGTCTGCGTGGTTCTCTAACTGGGTCGCGACGCCTTGGTGCTTCGTTTTATTTTTTCAAGGGCGCGCGCTATAATTATGTTTCGTTGCTTTTTTTGTCAACAAATACTCTTTGATAACAAACGTCTTCATTAAAATCTTATCGCTAATTCGTCGAAAGTCCCAAAAACCTTTCCAAATGTGTCGCATTGATTGACACAACTTGATTGCTAAAGGCTAACCAGGGTGCACATTGTTTAGCTTTTGTGGTGTGTTTTGCGCTTTTTACTTTACATGTGAGATAAATTTGCATTTTTCTGTCTCTGATATTGTTTGTTTCAGGAATATTGGGATTGCCGCTGTCGAGAAAACTATAGGACTTGGGAGAAGACATTTCATTTATGGTTCCGGGGATCTCCGACCGCACCAACAAGGTAATTGACTACAGTAAAGCACATTAATTTAATTCACAAAAGTTAGTGACGATTTGTCAAACAATTTTTGATTGCAGAAGGCTAACCAGGGTGATAATTTTCATGTGCAGAGAGATGACTTTGCATTTTTTGTCTCTGCTATGTTTTTATTTCAGGATCGCTGTCGTGGGAAAATCTGGATTAAGAAGTGTCCATTTCTGAATGAGAGATTGTTAGGATCGCCAACTCCACAAACAGCTAATGCCCAACAAGGTATTTTACTGTAATCCTGTATATTGTCGGTTGAACCCGTGGTTTTCAAATTGTGCGTCGCGACTCCTCGGTGCTTCGTTTTAATTTTCCAAGTTTGTCTCACAATAATTTCGTTTCGTAGCTGTTTGGTTTTGTATCAAAAATACCACTTGGATTATAAAGGCCATATCTCTGGTGCGTCGAAAGTCCAACAAACTTTTCCAATGGCGTCGCAATGAAAAAGGTTTATGAAACACTGGTTTAAACTTGTGTAAGACACAATTTAATTGATGAAGGCTAACCGTGGGTGCGCACTGTTCAGTCTACGCCATATTATTTTGCAAAATGCTTTGCAAGTGTATAGTGATGACTTTGCATTTTTCTTACTCGAATATGTTTTTGTTTGAGTAACTTTGGTCTTACCGCTGTCGAGAAAAATTCTGAGTTTGAGAGTGAACTATTTCTGACTGTGAGATTGCTGACTCCACAAACAGCTGAATGCTCAAAAGGGTGAATAAATGTAATCAAGTTACCGGCCTGAACTTAGGTTAGAAAACATTTATCCACCCATTTCGATTTCTAAAGGCTAACCAGGGTGCACACTGTTTAGTCTTTACCATATTTTTTGCGATATGATTTACATGTGTATAGAAATGACTTTGCATTTTTCTATCTTTTCTATGTTTTCGTTTCAGGAACTTTGTTCGTCCCGCTGTCGTGGGATAATCTGGATTAAGAAGTGACCGTTTCTGACTGAGAGATTGCTGGGATTGCCGACTTCACAAAGGACTAAATGTTCAACAGGTATTCAATTATATTCAATTACATTGTCGGTTTAAACTCAACTGCGTGGTTCTATAACTGGGTCGCGACGCCTTGGGGCTTCGTTTTAATTATGTTTCGTTGCTTTTTTTTTGTCAACAAATACACTTTGATAATAAACGTCTTCATTAAAATCTTATCGCTGATTCGTCGAAAGTCCCAATAACCTTTCCAAATGTGTCGCATTGATTGACACAACTTGATTGCTAAAGGCTAACCAGGGTGCACACTGTTTAGCTTTTGTGGTGTGTTTTGCTTTACATGTGAGATAAATTTGAATTTTTCTGTCTCTGACATTGTTTGTTTCCGGAATATTGGGATTGCCGCTGTCGTGAAAACAATAGGACTTGGGAGAAGACATTTCATCTACGGTTCCGGGATCTCCGACCGCACCAACAAGGTAATTGACTACAGTAAAGCACATTAATTTAATTCACAAAAGTTAGTAACGATTTGTCAAGCAATTTTTGATTGCACAAGGCTAACCAGGGTGATAATTTTCATGTGTAGAGAGATGACTTTGCATTTTTTGTCTCTGCTACGTTTTTATTTCAGAATCGCTGTCGTGGGAAAATCTGGATTAAGAAGTGTCCATTTCTGATAGAGAGATTGTTAGGATCGCCGACTTCACAAACAGCTGAATGCTCAACAAGGTATTTTACTGTACTCATGTACATTGTCGTTTGAACCCGTGGTTTTCAAACTGTGCATCGCCACGCCTCGGTGCTTCGTTTTAATTTCCAAGTTTGACGCACGATAATTTCGTTTCGTAGCTGTTTGGTTTTGTATCAAAAATACAACTTGAATACATAGGTCTTATCGCTGGTGCGTCGAAAGTCCAACAAACTTTTCCAATAGCGTCGCAATGAAAAAGGTTCATGAAACACTGGTTTAAACTTGTGTAAGACACTATTTAATTGATGAAGGCTAATCGTGGGTGCGCACTGTTTAGTCTACGCCATATTATTTTGCAAAATGCTTTGCAAGTGTATAGTGATGACTTTGCATTTTTCTGACTCGGATATATTTTTGTTTCAGTAACTTTGGTCTTACCGCTGTCGAGGAAAATTCTGAGTTTGAGAGTGAACCATTTCTGACTGTGAGATTGCTGGGATCGCTGACTCCACAAACAGCTGAATGCTCAATAAGGTGAGTAAATGTAGTCAAGTGCATTACCGGCTTAAACTTACGTTAGAAAACATTTATCCACCCATTTCGATTTCTAAAGGCTAACCAGGGTGCACACTGTTTAGTCTTTACCATATTTTTTTGCGATATGATTTTCATGTGTATAGAAATGACGTTGTATTGTTCTGTCTCCGCTATGTTTTCGTTTCAGGAACTTTGTTCTAATCGCTGTCGTGGGAAAATCTGGATTAGGAAATGATCATTTTTGACTGAGAGATTGCTGGGATTGCCGACTTCACAAAGGACTAAATGTTCAACAGGTATTCATTTATCTTCAATTACATTGTCGGTTTAAACTTAACTCTAACTGGGTCGCGACGCCTTGGTGCTTCGTTTTAATTTTTCATGGGCGCCTCGCTATAATTACGTTTCGTTGTTTTGTTTTTGTTTCGACAAATAAACTTTGATAATAAACGTCTTTATTGAAATCTTATCGCTGATTCGACGAAAGTCCCAAAAACCTTTCCAAATGTATCGCATTGATTGACACAACTTGATTGCTAAAGGCTAACCAGGGTGCACGCTGTTTAGCTTTTGTGCTGTGTTTTGCGCTTTTTGCTTTACATGTGAGATAAAGTTGCATTTTTCTGTCTCTGATATTGTTCGTTTCAGGAATATTGGGATTGCCGCTGTCGAGAAAACAATAGGACTTGAGAGAAGACATTTCATCTATGGTTCCGGAGATCTCCGACCGCACCAACAAGGTAATTGATTATAGTAAAGCACATAAATTTAATTCACAAAAGTTAGTGACAAAGTTAACCAGGGTGATAATTTTCATGTGTAGAGAGGTGACTTTGCATTTTTCTGTCTCCGCTATGTTTTTGTTTCAGGAACTTTGTTCCAATCGCTGTCGTGGGATAATCTGGATTAAGAAGTGTCCATTTCTGGCTGAGAGATTGCTGGGATCGCCGACTTCACGAAGGATTAAATGTTCAACAGGTATTCAATTACATTGTCGATTTAAACTCAACTACGTGGTTCTCTAACTGGGTCGCGACAAATACACTTTGACAATAAACGTCTTCATTAAAATCTTATCGCTGATTCGTCGAAAGTCCCAAAGACCTTTCCAAATGTGTCGCATTGATTGACACAACTTGATTGCTAAAGGCTAACCAGGGTGCACACTGTTTAGCTTTTGCTGTGTGTTTTGCGCCTATTGCTTTCAAATTTGAATTTTTCTGTCTCTGATATTGTTTGTTTCAGGGTATTGGAATTGGCGCTGTCGAGAAAACAATAGGACTTGGGAAAAGATAATTTCATCTATGGTTCCGGGATATTCGACCGCACCAACAAGGTAATTGACTATAGTAAAGCACATTAATTTAATTCACAAAAGTTAGTGACGATTTGTCAAATAATTTTTTATTGCAGAAGGCTAACCAGGGTGCACACTGTTTGGCTTTCGCGATATGCTTTTTGCGCTTTGCTGTTTAGAGATGAATTTGCATTTTTCTGTCTGATATTTTTTGTTTCAGGAACTTTGGTCTTGGAAGAAGGCTTTTTTGTCTGTGGTTCCCGGGATCCCCGACTCCACAATCGGTTGAATGCGCAACAATGTTTTTGCTTTAGACATTTTGGTCTAATTGGGATTTGGCAGGAGACCTCTATAAATTCCCGGCCACCTACAAGCAGTCAGCGAGCACCTTGTCATTTCGGACTTCTTCCAATTGATGGCCAGCTCTTTGCTCTTTGCAACTGCAAGTTTGCAGGACTCAATTCGTGTATTTTTTGTTGTTGTACCTTTTCCAGCTTCATTTAACCGTGAACAGTTTGTTTTTCTTGCCGTTTGGTCTAATTAAATGTCAATGTGGATTCTGTTTTTACCACATAACATGTATTTATTGTTGTTTTCGTTTAGATTGTGCTCAACTTGTGTTGTTTGTTTATAACGTTCTGTTTGTATAAATGTTTTTTGAATGTTGTGATAATGTTTTTTTTCGTTTTAATTTTGCTTTCGTTTTAATAATTTCATACAGAGGATTCCTTCAGTCTGGTTCATCATTTCTCTGTCCTAGTCTAGAACTTAAACAGTTTAGTCACAGATTTCCATAGTCTAGTTTTGGCAGTTCAGTCAGATTTCTATCTCTATGGTCTCGTACTTCTCACCTCTATAGTCTCGGATTTCCACCTCTACAAACTCGGATTTCTCACCTCTACAAACTCGGATTTCCATCTGTATGTCTCTATGATCTCTGACTTCTGTCCTCTACAGACTCGGTAGTCTCGGATTTCCATCTCTATGATCGCGGTTTGTATTTCACTCGGATTTTCACCACTACTGACTCTGATTTCCATCTCTATAGACTCGGATTTCCATCTCCATTGTCTCGTACTTCTCACCTCTACAGACTCGGACTTTCATCTCTACATACTCGGATTTCCACCTCTATAGACTCGGATTTCCATCGCTATGATCTCCTATAGACTCGGATTTTCACCACTACAGACTCGGATTTCCATCTCTAAGGTCTCGGATTTCCATCTCTATGTCGGACTTCTTTACCTCTACAGACTCGGTAGTCTCGGATTTCCATCTCTACAGACTCGGACAAACTTGGATTTTCATCTCTATAGACTCTCACTCATCTTTATAGACTCGTATTTTCATCTCTATAGTCTCGGATTTCCATCTCTATGGTCTCGGATTTTTCACCTCTATAGACTCGGATTTTTATCTCTATAGACTCGGATTTCCATCTCTATAGACTCGGATTTTTGTCTCTATAGACTCGGATTTCCATCTCTATAGTCTCGAATTTCTATCTCTATAGACTCGGATTTCCATCTCTATAGACTCGATTTTCTATCTCTATAGAATCGACTCGGATTTCTATATAGACTCGGATTTCCATCTCTATAGACTCGGATTTCTATCTCCATGGTCTCGTACTTCTCACCTCTACAGACTCGGATTTCCATCTCTACACACTCGGATTTCCACATCTATGGTCTCGGATTTCCATCTCTATGGTCTCGGATTTCTCACCTCTACAGACTCGGTCTCGTACTTCTCACCTCTACACACTCGGATTTCCATCTCTACAGAGACTCGGACTTCCTTCCATCTCTATAGTCCCGAATAGACTCGGATTTCCATCGGTATGATCTCTATAGACTCGGATTTTCACCACTACAGACTCGGATTTCCATCTCTAAGGTCTCGGATTTCCATCCTTTACCTCTACAGACTCGGTAGTCTCGGATTTCCAACTCTACAGACTCGGATTTCTCACCTCTCAAACTTGGATTTTCATCTCTATAGACTCTCACTTATCTTTACAGACTCGTATTTTCATCTCTATGGTCTCAGATTTCTATCTCTATAGACACGGATTTCCATCTCTATGGTCTCGGATTTTTCACCTCTATAGACTCGGATTTTTATCTCTATAGACTCGGATTTCCATCTCTATATAGACTCGAATTTTCATCTCCTACAGACTCGGATTTCCATCTCTATGATCTCGGATTTCTATTTCTATAGATTTGGATTTCTATCTCTATAGACTCGGATTTCCATCTCTATATAGACTCGAATTTTCATCTCCTACAGACTCGGATTTCCATCGTTAAGGTCTCGGATTTCCATCTATATAGTTTCGGATCTCTAAAGACTCGGATTTCACTACTTCCTCGTATAGAGAGAAAAAATAAATACGAAAGTTTCTGTTCGGATTCTATTATAAACGCGCACAAAATATACATGAAATCTCTCTAGAGGTGAAGTCTCGGAGAAATCTCTCTGGTGGATCTAGATCAAAATATACAGAGGTGAAATTTAGAGGTGGAATCTCTCCAGAGGTGAAGTCTGGAATCTCTCTGGAGGTGCATTTCTCAGAGGTGAAATCTCTCTTAGAGGTGGAATCTCTCTAGAGGTGAAGTCTGGAGGTAGAGGTGAAATCTCTCTAGAGGTGAAGGTGGTGGAATCTCTCTAGAGGTGAAGTCTTTCTTAGAGGTGGAATCTTCCTAGAGGTGGAATCTTCCTAGAGGTGAAGGTGGTGTAATCTCTCTAGAGGTGAAGTCTTTCTAGAGATGGGATCTCTCTCTCTTAGAGGTGGAATCTCTCTTAGAGGTGCAATCTCTCTTAGAGGTGCAATCTCAATCTCTCTTAGAGGTGAAGTCTCTTCCTACAGGTGAAGTGTCTCTTAGAGGCGAAGTCTTTCTTTGAAGTCTCTCATAGAGCTGAAGTCTCACCAGAGGTTGGATCTCTCTTAGTGGTGGAATCTCTCTAGAGGTGCAATCTCTTAGAGGAAAAGTCTCTCTAGAGGTGAAGTCTCTTTAGAGGTGAAGTCTCTCTAGAGGTGAAGTCTCTCTAGAGGTGAAGTCTCTCTAGAGGTGAAGTCTCTCTAGAGGTGAAGTCTCTCTAGAGGTGCACTCTCTCTAGAGGTGAAGTCTCTCTTAGAGGTGAAGTCTCTATCGGAGGTAAAGTCTCTCTTAGAGCTATAATCTCTCTCGAGGTGAAGTCTTTCTCTCTCTTAGAGGTGAAGTCGCTCTTAGAGGTGAAGTCACTTTTAGCGGTGGAATCTTTTAAGAGGTGAAGTCCCTCTTAGAGGTGAAGTCCCTCTAGAGGTGAAGTCCCTCTAGAGGTGAAGTTCCTCTTAGAGGTGAAGTCTCTCTTAGAGGTGAATTTGTGTATATCTTAGAGGTAGAGGTGAAATAAATAATTCTCTTTAGAAGTAAAGTCTCATTAGAGAAGGAATCTCTGTTAAAGATAGGAGTGCAGTCATACACAAAATATACGACATACACGAGACCAAAACGAGATCAACGAACATACACAACCAATACGAGATCAATGCTAGATCAACACAACTAAACACAACCAATGCAAGATCAACACACCCATACACAACCAAAACGAGATCAACACAACTATACACATCCAATACGAGATCAACACATACATACACAACCAATGCGAGATCATACACATACACAACCAATACGAGATCAACACAACCAATACGAGATCAACATACCGATACACAACCAAATCAGATAAACACACATGCATACACAACCAATACGAGATCTACACAACCAATACGAGATCAACAGAACTATACACAACCAATACGAGATTAACACACAATACAAACAATGCGAGACATACACAACCAATGCGAGATCAACACATACATACACAACCAAAACCAGATTAACACAGAAGTCTCCCTTAGAGGTGGAATCTCTCTTAGAGGTGAAATCCCTTTTGGAAGTGCAATCTCTCTAGAGGTGAAGCCTCTCTTAAAGGTGAAGTCTCTCTTAGAGGAGAAGTCTTTCTTAGAGGTGGAATCTCCCAAGAGGTGAAGTCACTCTAGAGGTGAAGTCTCTCTTAGAGGTGGAATCTCTCTAGAGGTGCAATCTCTCTTAGAGGTGCAGTCTCTCTAGGAGGTAAAGTCTCTCTTAGAGGTGCAATCTCTCTTAGAGGTAAAGTCTCCCAAGACGTGAAGTCTCTCTAGAAGAGAAGTCTCTCTAGAGGAGAAGTCTCTCTTAGAAGTGCAGTTTCTATCGGAGGTAAAGTCTCTCTTAGAGGTGGATTCTCTCTAGAGGTGAAATCTCTCTTAGTGGTGGAATCTCTTTAGAGGAGCAATCTCTCTTAGCGGTGCAGTCTCTCTAGGAGGCCAAGTCTCTCTCTTAGAGGTTAAGTCTCTTTTAGCGGTGGAATCTCTCAAGAGGTGAAGTCCCTCTTAGAAGTGTAGTCCCTCGAAATCTCCCTTGAGGTAATGTCTCATTAAAGGTGAAATCTCTCTTAAAGATAGGAGTGCAGTCTCTCTAGGGATGAATCAAGATAAAAACATACACAACATATACAACATACACGAGACCAAAACGAGATCAACGAATAAACACAACCAATACGAGATCAACACAACTATACACTACCAATGCGAGAACCGACGTCTTTCTACATACACTACACAACCAATGCGAGACATACACAACCAATACGAGATCAACACATACATACACTTCACAACCAATACGAAATCAACACAACTATACACAACTAAGACAAGATTAACACATCCATACACAACTAATGCGCGACATACACATATCCAACCAATGCAAGATCAACACATAGATGCACTACACAACCAATACGAGATTAACACACGATACAACCAATACGAGACATACACAACCAATGCGAGATCAACACATACATACACAACCAAACCGAGATTAACACAAACATACACTACACAACCAATTCAGATCAAATACATACGTACACAACAAGTAATACGAGATCAACACAACACTACAAATTTAATACCAGATCAACACAACCAAACCACAATCGATGCGAGATCAACACATACATACACAACCAATACGAGGTCAACATACCCATACACAACCAATGCAAGATGAACACAGCTATACACAACCAATACGCACAACCAATACGAGATCAACATACCCATATACAACTAATACGAGATCAACACAGCCATACACAACTATACAAAACTATACAAAACCCAGACAAGATCAACACAACTACACACAAACAAGACGAGATCAACACAACCATACACAATCAATGCAAGATCAACACATACATACACAACCAATGCGAGATCAACATACATAACCAATACAAAATCAACACAACCATACGCAACCAATGTGAGATCAACACAACAATACACAACCAATACGAGATCAACATACCCATACAAAACTAATCCAGATAAACACACATACATACACAACAAATGAGAGATCAACACAACCATACACAACTAAACACAACCCAGACAAAATCAACACAACTATACACAACCAATACGCGATCAACACATACATTCACAACCAATGCGAAATCAATACATACAAACACAACCAAAACGAAATTAGCATACCCATACACAACCAATCCAGATAAACACACATGCATACACAACCAACACGAGATCATCACAACCAATGGGAGATCAACACAACAATATACAACCAATACGAGATCAACACAACCATACACAACCAATCCGAGATCAACAGATATTAACATACCCATACACAACCAATCCAGATAAACACACATACATACACAACCAACACGAGATCATCACAACCATACACAACCAATGCGAGATCAACATAACCATGTACAACCAATACGAGATCAACACAACTATACACAACCAATACGAGATCAACAAACCCATACACAACTACTACCAATACGAGATCAACACAAACAATACGAGATCAACGCATCTATACACAACCAATACGAGATCAACACTACCATAAACAACCAATACGAGATCAACACAACTATACACCACCAATACAAGATTAACACAACTATACACAACTAATACGAGATCAATATACCCATACACAACCAATCCAGATAAACACACATGCATTCACAACCAATACGAGATCAACACAACCATAAACAAGCAATTCGAGATCAACACAATTATACACAACCAATACGAGATCAACATACCCATACACAACCAATACGAGATCAACACAACCAATACAAGATCAACACAACTATACACAACCAAAGACGAGTTCAACACACACATAAACAACCAATGCGAGATCAACACATACATACACAACCAATGCGAGATCAACACAAACATACACAACCAATACGCGATCAACACATACATTCACAACCAATGCGAAATCAACACATACAAACAAACAATACGAGATTAACATACCCATACACAACCAATCCAGTTAAAACACACATACATACACAACCAACACCATGCGCAACTATACACAACCCAGACAAGATCAACACAACCATACGCAACCAATGCGAGATCAACACAACCAATACACAACCAATGCGAGATCAACACATCTATACACAACCAATACGCGATCAACACATACATTCACAACCAATGCGAAATCAACACATACAAGCAAACAATACGAGATTAACACAACCATAAACAACCAATGCGAGATCAACACAACTATACATAACCAATACGAGATCAACACTACCAAAAACAACCAATACGAGATCAACACAACTATACACCACCAATACAAGATTAACACAACTATACACAACCAAGACGAGATCAATATACCCATACACAACCAATCCAGATAAACACACATACATACACAACCAACACGAGATCAACACAACCATAAACAACCAATGCGAGATCAACACAACTATACATAACCAGTACGAGGTCAACACAACCATACACAAGCAATACGAGATCAACACAACTATACACGACCAATGCGAGATCAACATACCTATACACAACCAATACGAGATCAACACAACCATACAAAACTATACACAACCCAGACAAGATCAACACAACTATACATACACAACAAGACGAGGTCAACACAACCATACGCAACCAATGCGAGGTCAACACATATATACACAACCAATGCGTGGTCAACACAACTATACACAACCAATACGCGATCAACACATACATTCACAACCAATGCGAAATCAATACATACAAACACAACCAATACGAAATTAACATACCCATACACAACCAATCCAGATAAACACACATGCATACACAACCAACACGAGATCATCACAACCAATGCGAGATCAACACAACAATATACAACCAATACGAGATCAACACAATTACAAGATCAACACATCTATACACAACCAATACGAGATCAACACAACCATACATAAACAATACGAGATCAACACAACTATACACAACCAATACGAGATCAACACAACCATACACAACCAATACGAGATCAACACAACTATACACAACCAATACGAGATCAACACAACTATACACCACCAATACAAGATTAACACAACTATACGCAACCAAGACGAGATCAATATACCCATACACAACCAATCCAGATAAACACACATGCATTCACAACCAACACGAGATCAACACAACCATACACAAGCAATTCGATATCAACACAATTATACACAACCAATACGAGATCAACATACCCATACACAAACAATACGAGATCAACACAACTATCCACAACCAAGACAAGATCAACACAACTATACACAACAAAGAAGAAATTAACACACCCATACATAACAAATGCGAGACATACACAACCAATGCGTGATCAACACATACATACACTATACAACCAATGCGAGATCAACACATGCATACACTACACAACCACTACGAGACATACACAACCAATCTAAGATCAACAGAACTATACACAATCATTACGAGATTAACACACGATACAACCAATGCTAGACATATACCACCAATGCGAGATCAACACAACCATACACAACCAAAACGAGATTAACACATACATGCACAACACAACCAATTCAGATCAAAATACATACGTACACAACCAATGCGAGAACAACATATATATACACAAGTAATACGAGATCAACACAACACTACAAATTTAATACCAGATCAACACAACCATACCACAACCAATATGAGGTCAACATACCCATACACAACCAATGCGAGATGAACACAGCTATACACACCCAATACGAGATCAACATACCCATACACAACCAATCCAGATAAACACACATACATACACAACCAATACGATATCAACACAACCATACACAACCAATACAACAATGCGATATCATCACATACGTACGCAACCAATGCCTGATCAACACAACCATTCGCAACCAATGTGAGATCAACATAACTATACACAATCAATACGAGATTAACATACCCATACACAACTATTCCAGATAAAGACACTTACATACACAACCAATCCGAGATCGACATACCCATATACAACCAATACGAAATCAACACAACCATACACAAATATACACAACCCAGACAAGATCAACACATACATACACAAACAAGTCGAGATCAACACAACCAATGCGAGATCAACACAACCATACGCAACCAATGCGAGATCAACACATACATACACAACCAATGCGAGATCAACAATACACAACCAATACGCGATCAACACAACCATACACAACCAATGCGAAATCAACACATACAAACTCCACCAATACGAGATCAACATACCCATACACAACCAGTCCAGATAAACACACATACATACACAACCAACACGAGATCAACACAACTATACACAACCAATACGAGGTCAACATACCCATACACAACCAATGCGAGATCAACACAACCATACACAAGCAATACGAGATCAACACATACATACACAACCAATACGAGATAAACACACATACATACACAACCAATACAACAATGCGAGATCATCACATACATACACAACCAATGCCTGATCAACAAAACCATACGCAAGCAATGTGAGATCAACACAACTATACACAACCAATACGAGATCAACATACCCACACACAACTAATCCAGATAAACACACTTACATACACAACAAATCCGAGATCAACATACCCATATACAACCAATACGAGATCAACACAACCAACATACCCATACACAACTAATCTAGATAAACACACATACATACGCAGTCAATACGAGATCAACATACCCATATACAACCAATACGAGATCAACACAACCATACACAATTATACACAACCCAGACATGATCAACACAACTATACACAAACAAGACGATATCAACACAACCAATGCGAGATCAACACAACCATACGCAACCAATGCGAGATCAACACAATTATACACAACCAATACGAGATCAACATACCCATACACAACCAATGCGAAATCAACACATACAAACTCAACCAATACGTTATCAACATACCCATACACAAACAATCCAGATAAACACACATACATACACAACCAACACGAGATCAACACAACCATGCACAAACAAGACGAAATCAATACAACCAACACGAGATCAACAAACCCATACACAATCAATCCAGTTAAACACAAATACATACACAACCAACACGAGATCAACACAACCATGCACAAACAAGACGAAACCAACACAACCAACACGACATCATCACAACTATACACAACCAATACGAGATCAACACAACTATACACAACCAATACGAGATCAACAAAACCATACACCAGCAATACGAGATCAACAAACCCATTCACAACCAATGCGAGATCAACATATAGATACATAAGTAATACGAAATCAACACAACACTACAAATTTAATACGAGATCAACACAACCATACCACAACCGATGCGAGATTAAAACATACATACACAGCCAATCAATTATAGCATACAATACCGACAGTTAGTAGAGAAGTAGTCATGCGCCCGATGAATTAGGATACTATTACCGTTAAATGACGAAGTTGGTAGAAGTTTATTTTTAACGTGACTACGAAGACTAACATATGTGCACTCAAAACAAGGACAAAGTGCATTTCATTGAGCAATGTCTGAAGTAGAAGTGATCTGAAGGTCTGAGTGGCAAGATTATTCGCTGGCTGCATCAATCATGTCCCAAGCCGATTAGTCCAGAGTTCACCTTGTCAGCAGTAAGTTCAAGAAGTTCCTGAAACAAAAGCATACCACAGACAAAAAATGCAAAAAAAACTGCCCATTGTTATCATTTCGCAAAAAGCTTGTTGCACAGGCAAACCTGTGTTAACCGTGTTTATCCAAGCAAATTTTGTTTAAAATCGTTTCATTTAGCTGTCAGTATCAAACCACAGTAGTCCTGCAAGCAGTGATGGTCTTCCGCGGTCAGTGCTGATGAGACGTTCTAAAGACAAAATCGCGGAAATAACTAAGCGAGAATTACCGCTATCAATAATGCACAGTTGCTGAAAAAAATGTGTTTAGGACAAACAAGGGAGTTTTCAGTGCGGACGCTGTACCACACCACCACCCATGTTAAATTTAATTCGTTATCCAGATCCAAATTTGATTTATTACCAACCACCAAAACAAGAACTGAGACAAGTGGTTCATATTCCATATAATCTAACTTCATTTTTCACTTAGGTAACCCTTCCATCACAGAAGCATTTCGTTTGTGGTGTTTGCAAGCATGCAAAACGTTTAAACAACGTTTTACTCATTTGAGGCTAGCGGGAGAATCACTGGGGAAATGGGGGTCAAACGAAACAGAAGGCACAACTCCATCATTATATCTACCAGTTGTGAAAGTTTCATCCAAACTAAAGCCGAAACATTATGACCGTATGAATACACACTTCGACAAATTGTCATAACACCTAAAGAAGTCATTAAGAAAGCACTTTTATACGTCTTACAGTAATTAGGCCGGAACAAAAAATGAAAATACAAAACTAACAAACTAACCTGTCTGAAGCCACTGTCCTTTGCATCTTTGTTCTCTTCCACTAAAATACATACGAACTCTTTCTGTTACTTTTACACTTTCTGCACAAGGAATTCTGCGCCATACGTATCTAAGTAATAAAATTTAAAATTGGTTAATATGGGAAGACAGGACAAAAATATTTATATATCTAGTACAATTGGCGTACAGGGGACGGTAAGCGTGCACTTTGTATCACCTCCTGTGTTAAGTTTAATTCGTTATCTAGACATAAGTTTGATTTGATAGAAATAAAATGGTTTAAACTTATCTGTGCAAATATCGGCTGTCAGATTTGTAGTCCTTTTTGTTTCTTTCCTCGTCGGATATAGACAAACATCTGCATAAGTAGCAAAGTTAGTGATGTATAGTAATTGAAACAGCATGTTTAGGACAATCAATGCAATTCGCGTACAGAGGGTGTTCAGCGT